>JAJJMA010291095.1:0-20352 GCA_023529015.1 Papaver nudicaule | reverse complement strand
CCAATCCAAGACCTAAAGATAGGCCACAATAATCATAACAAGCTATGTTGCATAGCATAATAATCCTATTAGGAAGTTAGGCATAGGATGTAAAAGGATAAGCCATAACATTACGTTATTTTCAGATTTCTAGACAGCTCGCGTGTCGTCCATTCATAAAATCATCCAGGCCAGCCTATATTCGATAAAATCCCGAAATTTTAGTATGTTATAGGGAACTCACAGAGAAAAAGCTTTCATGAAGGAAGCAACCATTAATTGTTCACGGATTGGGCTGTAAAAATCATCCTTCAAGGAAATTCGTAATCTGCCAGTTTTCCGAATTTGATTAGGAAACTAGAGTATTATGGACTCAATAAAATCCATAATCCTCTAGGACTTGGATCAGTGGGACCCATAAATAGAGGGGAGGCTAGGGAAGATATACTCTAGCTCCAAGAGAGCAAAGATAGCCGTGAGGGAGAGTATGGCCGTGGACCTCCATGAATACAAGCGAGAGAAAGCCATAAGACCTCCATAAACTAGGCGAGGGAAAGCCATAAGGCCCCCATAAATTAGGCGAGGGACAGCTATAAGGCCCCCATAAATTAGGCGAAGCATGGCCATAAGGCCTCCAAATATTTGGCCAAGGCACGGCCTTGGGCCTCCACAAGTTTGGCCAAGTCATGGTCGTGAGCCTCCAAGCATTAAGGGAAGGGGATGGCGTGAGCATCCAAGGAGTAGGCAAGGGAATTGCGTGGGCATCCAATAGTCAGGCCAAGGAATGACCGTGGGCACCCAAAATCAGGCCAAGCTAATAAAACGTGGATATCCAAGGCTAGGGCAAGCTAAAGGCATGGATATCCAAAGGCTAAGGCAGGGATTGGCCGTGGGCCTCCAAGGACCAAGGCAAGGAGAATGTCGTGGGCATCCAAAGATTAGGCTAGGGATTGTCGTGGGCATAAGGATTAGGCTAAGGATTGCGTGGACACCCACAATCAGGCCAAGGTGTGGCCGTGAGCGTCCAAAAGCTAGTGCAAGGAGTGGCCATGGGCCTCCAAGGGTTAGGCGAGCTAAAAGATGTGGATACCCAAAGTTAGGCCAAGGGAGTGGCGTGGACATCCAAAGCTAGGCCAAGGAGATGGTCGTGGATACCCAAAGCTAGGCCAAGGCAATGGCGTGGGCATCCAAAGCTTGTGGCGTGAATTGCCTAGGGTTTGGCTCGAGCATGAGCTAGGCTAACGCGCATGCATAGGTATTTTTACGTATAGGCTAGGGATATGGACCATGCTACTAGGATAGGGTCGTGAGATATCAAAATATGGCTAATGGCAACCAAAATATCTTATCCCTATTGTAAAAATAAATTCATACCTTATCTCGAGCTATTTCAGAAATTGATGCGAAATTACTCATGTGACCTCCTCGCCAAAAACCACCATCAACAATCTCATAATCAAATCCTAAGAGTTTAATTAACCATTTTTGCTTAAGACCAGTAGTGATTTTCTGCTCCGTAAAATATTTGATACTTTGATGGTCAGTTCTAATAATAAAATGGTGTCCCTGTAAGTAATTCCTCCATCTAATGACTGATAGAACAATGGCCATCAGCTCTCTTTCATAGGTAGATACGCTTCTAGCTTTGTACCCCAATGGCTTACTGAAAAAAGCAATTGGCCTATTTTGTTGCATTAAAACAGCTCCAATTCCAGTTCTAGAAGCATCAGTTTCAATAACAAAAGGGTGTGAAAAATCAGGTAATGCCAATACTGGTGTTGTAGTCATAGCCTCCTTAAGTTGGTGAAAAGCCAGTGTTGCTGCATCAGACCACTCAAAAGCATTCTTCTTCAAAAGATCAGTGAGAGGTTTACTGATCATTCCATAGCTTTTTACAAATTTCCTGTAATAGCCAGTGAGGCCCAAAAACCCCCTTAGTTCTTTGATTGTCTTAGGAACAGGCCATTTTAGCATGCAATCAATTTTAGCTGGGTCAGCCACCACCCCTTGAGCAGTAATAATATGGCCCAAATATTCTAACTCCTGTTGTGCAAAGCAACACTTAGATTTTTTGGCAAACAACGGATGTTGTTGCAGGAGCTTAAGAGTAGCTTCCAAATGAATAACATGTGCTTGCAGGCTAGCACTGTAGACCAAAATGTCATCAAAGAATACCAAAACAAACTTCCTCAAAAAGGGTTGAAAGATCTCATTCATTAAAGCCTGAAAGGTAGCAGGAGCATTAGTAAGGCCAAAAGGCATAACTCTGAACTCATAGTGACCCTGATGAGTCATGAATGCAGTTTTAGGAATGTCTGGAGTTTGGTGGTAACCTGACCTAAGATACAATTTAGAAAAATATTGAGCTCCATGAAGCTCATCCAACAACTCATCAATAATGGGGATATGAAATTTATCCTTAACTGTGATGCTATTCAACCTTCTATAATCAACACAAAATATCCATGTATTGTCTTTTTTCTTGACTAGAAGAATAGGGGAAGCAAAATGACTATGGCTAGGTTGAATAATACCAGTAGAAAGCATGTCAGAGACCAAATTTTCTATGACAGATTTTTGAATGTAAGGGCATTTGTATGGTCTCATATTTGGTGGTTCAGAATTAGGCTTCAAGATGATTTTGTGATCAAGACTCCTCTAAGGAGGTAGGCATTTTGGCTCAGTAAAAATATCAGAGAAATTATCCAGCAATTGTGAGATGATAGGTGGTATAGGTTGAGGTGGTGGTGAAACAGATACAGAGAAAAGTTGGCCAACAATGCCATGGGTATGCTTTTTGAAGAAATCTTTAACAGCAACACTTGTCATAGACAACAGAGAGGGGTTGCTAGAAGCACCAGTGAGAGTAATATGTTGACCATTATCGTGAAAAGAAATGAGTAACTTAGAGAAATTGAGCATAATGTCACCTAATTTCTTAAGCCAATCTGCACCAAGCACCATGTCACATCCTCCCAGAGGTAGTAATCTGATATCTTCACAAAAATCATAACCCTGCATATTCCATGTCAACTGACAACACAACCCAATACTGATAGTTTTAGCCCCATTACCAACTGTAACCAGTAAATATTGAGTGGGTTGTATAGTACACTGAAGAGAAACAGCCAAATCAGTGTCAAGAAAACTATGTGTGCTACCAGTATCAATGAGGACTGAAATAGCTCTTTTCTTAAGAAGCCCAGGAATTCTTAATGTTTCAGCTGACACTGTACCAGTGAGAGCATGAAGAGAAACCTCCATATCAGACTCCACTGGAGAGTTCGGTACATCATGAAAAGATTCCTCTGACACAGCATTGTCATCTGAATCAATAAGTTCCCCCACAACCATGTATAGAGTTCTTGACTTACACACATGTCCTCTAACATAAACCTCATCACAATTATAACACAGACCTTTTTCTCTTCTAAGATTCTTCTGGTCATGGCTAATTTTCTTAACTGGAAAGGATGATGGGCTAGTTTTTGATGTGTTAGGAACTTGCTTACTTGTAGATGTAGGAGAAAAATTTGTGATAATTGGTGGAGGGGCAAATTTAGTAGCATAATGAGGTCTTGGAGGTTGGAAAGAATTTTGAAAAGACCTAACACTTGGTTTCTTGGCTTTGTTTTGTAACGCTACAGTTTCTTGCATTCTAGCCAAAGCATAAGTATGAGCAAGAGTAGTGGGATTGTGCATTAATACTTGTGTTCTGATTTCATCCTTCAAGCCACTAATAAAACTCTTAACAAAATAATTCTCGGACAAGGAAGGATTACTCATAAGCATGAAGGATTTAAGAATTTCAAATTGTTCAAAGTATTCATCGACTGAATCTAATTGACACAATTTATTGAAATTTCCTATAAAATTATCCTGAGCCGGATTCTCAAATCGCATACATATATTATCAGAAAAAAAATTCCAGTTCATAAGATCCTTACCCACACGGAAATGATTGAACCATTGATCTGCTTTGCCGTCCAAGTGAATAGAAACAAATGTCACTTTTTGATGTTCATCGATTTGCCGTAGCTGAAAATATCTCTCACATTTATGAATCCAACTGCGAGAATTTTCACCATTAAACCTCGGAAATTCTATCTTCACCGCTTGTTGGAGGGAGTTGAAATCTCTATTGGATAGCACATAAGGTGAGGAATTAGGACCATGAGGTGAAAACCCAGAGTAAGAAGTAAATGGAGAACCTGGTGACTGGTGAGAAAAAAGTTTTTGAGCATCGCTGATCTGTTTCTGTAATGCTTTGGTGCTATTCAAAATTGTTTCATCCAACTTGAGCTGATGATTCTTCGCCTTGTCATCGAGTTTATTAATGTTTTCCTTAACTGCTTCATCAAAAACGATTGCATACTTCTTCATGAGTCCTTCCATAAACTCTGAGTTTGACAAACTTCTTCTATCCTCAGTTTCTTTGGAATCCTTGAGAAAGTTATCGAGCTTATCACCAAACCCGACGAACTGCTCACTCAATCCAGTTAATCTATCTTCCAGAGACTTAGTACGATCTTCCAACAATTTAGTACGATTTTCCATTTCCTTTTCGACTGCAGTTCGAGTAGCAGTTGAACCCCCCATGGATGTAGTTGAATCTGATACCAATTGTAATGGTATGACTACCAATTACTACTTGTAACAGCGGAATTGAACGGAATTAAGAAAATAACAAGAAATTGAAGAACAATTCTCAAAGATAAAACTGGAATTGTAAATTACAAAAGATGAAAATTAGGGATGAAGCCATGGCTGAGCCAATAGCACAATCTCAACAAAATATCTGATAACAACCCACACTCTCTCAACAGGTAATAAATACCAACGACTACCTCACACCCCAAACGCATGAGTACACGTGTGCCAATCAAACATCAGATGGAAGCGTATCCAATGTGATAACGCCAACCCATGTCAGGCGATAAGGGATAACCCAACTCTCACTTAAGATAGTCACATGACATGTGGTCGGGCAACTGTCTTAGAGTCTTTTTCGTTTTCTGTATCTATTTGTAAGTAATTGATTACCCACAATTAAGCACCTTTTCATTGTCACTAGACAAAGAGTGTAATGTTGAGCCATGCTCCATGGAATTCATGATCACCATGGATCAAATTGTCTAAACTAAAGGTTAAGATTGTTACTGGGTATCTCTAAAAGGGAGACACGTCAATGAAAGAACAAAATACGTGTACACGGTTCCCGAACCGTCCCGCTTTCTTAGATCGATATTAGGTTAAATCTATATCGTATCTGGCAGTTGAGGTGCTCCTTATCTCTTCGAAAATTCTTGAAAGAACTGTTTATAAAGAAATCAATAGTCAATTCTTATTTCATTCTAAACTTTTCAACATGGTGAAACCCCTTGCTACTGCTTCTCCAGGCAAGGATCCAATGTCAATTGACAAGGACACCATGAAACCAGATGATCCTTTGAAATCAGCCAAAAACAAAGGAAAGAAACCCTGGTTTAAGAAGAAGAAGAAGAAGAAGAAGAAGTCCAAATCTGACAAGGATGAAAAACCTTCTCAGAAGAATCAAAGGATTGCATCCATTCTCAAGGAATGCAGAGAAACTAAAAGAGAAGTAAGATCTCTTGGAGAAGTGTTTCTAAAAACTCTGGCTGTTCAACAAGCTCTTGTGAAATAACAAGAAGAGCTTTTGAAAGAAGTGCATAAGGTGTCTGCAAAAGAGCCTAAGGAACTCGATCTGGATGTTCCTATGCCCATGAATGAAGAACAAGACATTGAGGAAATCAATAACTTCGTCATGACTTCTTTCAATCAGATTGGTTGATTCCTTGTGAGAACTTGTTCTTACTTTTGCCTAAGGAATATAAACTAGATCTGAAAGTAGTTTGCCTTTTCATGCTTTTTAGAGTTTTTCAAGCATGTACTACTTTATTTCATTAATAAAAGTTCTTTTTAGATGATTATTAATGATGTTTGCAATACTTGATTTGTCTACTTCAATCTTATTGCAACACATAGCTTTTTCCATTGCCTCGGTAGTGATGCAAAGTTATGTCTATTTACAAAAGTTAAGCTTTTCTCATGATCAAGAAACTTTTGATTATATGGTTTTTAGGGTTTTCACAAACTCGGAATCATATACTCTTTTCCAAGAAATTGGCTAAGGAAAAGAGACTATAAACAAAGCAAAACTGGATAACATTAAATTGTTTATGTCCATGTTTGACTTTGTAACTTGTTCTTTATTGAATAACACCACATGGGGGAGAGTTCTTAACTTGAACTTGCGCTTAATTACAAATCTTTTTGGGGAGCGTGGTTGTGGAATATTAGGAGAAACGTGTATCTATATTTCTCCATAAGATGAGAACTCAGGGATCTTCGTCAGATTTCCTAGTTATACCATCTTAAACTTGGTATGTGAGTACTTAGCTTAACCTATTCTCATAGGTTTATGAAACCCTAGTCTCAAACTACTTTGTCATATTTTTGTGACAAATAGGGGGAGAATACATATGGTTCTTGTACTTGTGGTGCATAACCATAGGGGGAGAACATTATGTGCTTACTTGTTGTGCTTTTCTAAAGTATCAAGTAAGGGGGAGTAATTAAAGCTGAGAAGAAGCTTCATATCAGGAATGAGTAGAATCACTTTAAAAGTTCTGATACACAGACTTTAAAGTTTGCTCAGATTCTTACTCTTTAGTACAAACAACATGTGGGATTAGCATAACCCATGTAACTTGAGCGTACCTTTGTGGTTGTTTGAGCTGGATATGTTGTAGCTGCTGACTACGGATTCATCAACAAGAGTTAAACGAACACATCAAGACTCAAGGGAGAAGTTGAAGAATTCAAGAAATCAAGATACATCTGGTTAGTACTTAATTGTATATATTTTGAATCCATATGTAAATTGGTTTTGTCACTAAAATTGACAAAGGGGGAGATTGTTAGGGCATTGTCCGGTCAAACCCACTAGCGTTGGTATGTCAAGCTAGTTAGGGCTGTCCAAAAAAACCGAAACCGTGGTGAACCGCACCGAACCGCACCGAAAATTGGGAAAACCGAACCGAGCCAATGGCGATGGCGATGGCGCAAAAATTGAAAAACCGAACCTTATGGCGATGGCGATGGCGATGGCATAGAACCGCACCGAAAGCCACGGTGTGCACCGATTAACATCAACCCTTGGATCTAAAAACAGTTAAACCGTTAGATTAGTGTATGAATTAAAATCCCTACTATTCCATTAAATTACGTCTATACCATGGTATATATACACCCTTTACCTATCTTCTACCACATTTTATTGCGCCTCTCTTCTCTCAATCTCTCTTCTCTAATTATCTCATCTCTGCAACTTTTTTTCATTCCATCTTCACTTCTTCTCTCTCGCTCTCAATAAAACTTTTCACTCTCTCATCTCTGCTCCTACATTTTCAGAACTTCTAATCGATCTATTTTGCCCTTTCGGTGTTAACAAGGAGGTAACATTCGATCTATCTTCTAATCGATCTATTTTGCCCTTTCGGTGTTAACAAGGAGGTAACATTCGATCTATCTTCTAATCGATCTATTTTGAAGAAAAACTCAGAAATACAGATCTGGTTTTGGGGCTATATTCAGGATTAGTCAGACCTTTGTTCTTTTGAGAAATGGAATCTCCAAATTTGTTTGAATTCACATTAGAGAAAATACAGATCTGGTTTTGGGACTATATTCAGGATCTTGGTGGATTTGATTTGTTGATTAATAGAGTTATAAAGAGGGATCTTAGTGGTGGGATATATACAGATCTGGTTTTGAGTTATTTATTTGCTAATTTGTTATTGTAATTTCGTTGGTATGTACCGTTAATTACTTGATTTTGTCCTTTGATTCTTTTGAGTGATTTGAAAGGGTTATGTTTGATATTAGATTAATGGGTTCTCTGTGAAATGGTAAATTGATTGATAAATGAGTTTGTGGTTTGTTTCTGTTGTTAAGCTTGGGAGGATGAGTAAAGCAAGACTCGAGATTTTTTGTTCTTATTTATGAATATACTGTATTAAACCTAAAAGAAAAATGAATATACTGTATTTTTTTTACTTTTTTTTGTTCCAAAATTAATCTATCGGTTTTCACCAAAACCGAACCGCTTTTACCGAACCGACTCGGTTCGGTTTTAAAACCGAACCGAGGATGAATGGCGACGGTGATGGCGCAAAATTTAGAAAACCGAGGATGATGGCGATGGCGATGGCGATGCATAAAACCGAGCCGAACCGCGCCATGGACATCCTTAAAGCTAGTTGTCAGTTTTAGGTGTCAAAACACAATTCTTAATTTAGCCTACTAGAGTTTAGATTTCGGAATTGGGATATAGACTAAGTAGTTGAGACCTTGAAGACGAAGACTGTGAAGACAAAAAAGACATCAATTATTCTTCATCGACAAAAGGTTAGTAGGAGTTATGACTTTTATGGAAATTCTTCAATTCTGCTTTCTCTATTTTTCGAAATAGTCGGCTACTTTAGTAGTGTTATAATAGCGATTGAGATCGTGTTCTTGTCTACATGACCATGTGTTATGTTAGTGTCTGTTCCCGCAAATACTAAGGTTACAAGAATGTATGAGATAGATTCGATACCATTTGTCCATTGCAATGGTTTGCTTGCAAATCACTTGTTGGATATGGGTGAATCTAAAGGAGTACTCTTGAGCAAGAGTCCAGTGGATTACAGCTGAGGGCATCACACACGTCTAACTACTGGTTAAGCCCAGAACTTCCAGCGGGTCCCGTTAAACCCTAATCTGAATAGCGGACGGTTCCCGAACCGTACGTGGAACAGAAACTCGGATTTATTCCTGAGTTCCAAAGTGTCATTTTGTACGCGTACCTACGCGAACCTGATACTTTTGGTTGTGATTCAGATGGACGGTTCGCAAACCGTCCCAAGTGAATATTCTTCTGGATTTTCACTCGGGTTAAACTCCGAACTCCTTTATCTCTTAGTTGGACTTGGATTATCACGAAAATATCTTATGTGGTCTATCTAACGGTTCTCAACGTGTCAACAAGATAAAGATTATCTCTGGTCTGTTGGATTTCTATCTTGAAGTGTTTTTGAGCTAACAAAACACTTGGCAGATAAATGATTAATGAATTCCAATTTAGATTAATCTCTATTACTTGGTTTGCAAGTTTAGGGTTTCCAAAACTTGTGGGACAAGTAATTGATTGCTTTATTCCAAAGTAACCTATCTTATTGAGTGTTATAAATAGAGGTGTTTAAGGACGAATATCGCAAGCATCAAGCATATGTGAAGATTCCTTAGGGAAGAGATAGTAAAACTATTTTCACTTCGGTAACGCTTGTTGTGGTATAGTCATCCTCTATTAGGTAAGCAGTTCCTCACGGAATTTACCTACGACTATAAAGACTTCTCTTGAGAGTTGGGAAGCACAGGTAGGAGATTGAGACCTTAGTGGTTGAAATCGGATTAACCTGTAACGTTGGTAACCTGATCACGTTCTTGTCTATTCTACGGTCCTTCTCTTCTGATATAAGGCCATTCAAGAACTGATACGTTACACACAGGGTTTCGAAAGGAAGCAACGCACGGCTGCACTCGGTGTTGTAAGACCTAGTTAGCTCCAGTTGTATAAGTTTCTTAAGTGATTCTTTTTACAACTGAGGTAGAGACAAGTTGGGCATAGTTTACTCGATTTACTTGTCAGCCCCCGCTTGTAAGTAGATTTCCGTATGACCTGGAGCAATCCGAAGGAAGTCACTTTGTGTATGTCAAACTGATAGAGGACGGTTCAAACATACAATTGACAATTGAGGTTGCAAAGCCGGAATTGTTGACACAAGCCTTTAACAGCGGTTAAAGCAACTCCTAGGCCTGTAACGGACGTCAGCTAGGGGAATCAAGTGCGTGACGATCTGTGGGGGATCTAGAGACGTAAGGAGTGCGACAGTAGCCAGTTCGCTTGGAGGGTGGAATTGGTCTCTGCTACATCCCAGACCGAAGTCTTATAGTAGGCTAGTGTTTGTAGTCAGTTTGTACTATGCAATGTTCAGTCTGGACGAGGTCCCGAGGTTTTTCTACAAGTTGTAGTTTCCTCGTTAAAAAAATCTTTGGTGTCTTGTGTGCTTTACTTTCCGCATTATATTCTCTGATTATATAATTAAAGCAAACACAAGAAGTACGTTATTAATAAACCTGATCGTTGTCCTCAATCCATTCCTTGGATTTACCAAGACCCTTTCTTGCGTTGGACTGATCCTTGTGATCCAAACTCAGGTTGACGGATCTGGATATTGATTTTTGAGATCGTCCAGATCTGACCATAAGTCTCACGAGCCCAAACGAAAAGTTGGTTGTATTTCGGTACCCCTGTTTTTTCACTAACCCTGCTCACATCCCATACAGCCCACGTCCCATCCTGGATGCGTCCTATCTAGCCTAGCCTATACACGCATCCCAGCGTTGCTTACACGCTATCCTTGTATACACGTCAGCCTTGCCCTTGCACGGATGTGTCCCTTGTATGCAAGCGTCCCTTGCTTGCACTTCTCCCTTGCATGCGTGCGTCCCTTGTATGCATGCAACCCTTGCTTGCATTCGGGCCCCACTTTCATCACACGCCATAGCTTGAGGGTCCCACTTCTTAATCTTTGAGCTCCCTCTACTTATGGGTCCCACTGATCCAAGTCATAGATGGTTATGGTCTTTATTGAATCCATGATATTCTAGTTTCCTAATCAAATTCGGAAATCTACAAATTACGAATTACTTCAAAGAACGACTTATAAGGTCTAATCCGTGAGGATTCAGGAGAAACTTCCTTCATGAAAGTTGTTCATCAGCGAGTTTCCCATGACATGCTAAATTTTTTATAATTTTAGCAAATATAGGCTGGCCTGGGCGATTTTTAGAGTAAGTGACGTGTAAACTGTCTAGAAATCTGAATATAACGTAATGTTATGGTTCATCCTTATACATCCTACGGCCAACTTCATAATAAGATTATTATGCTATGTAATATAGTTTATTATCATTCATGTGGCCTATGTTTAAGTCTTGAATTGGAAATACTCGTGCATTCTTAGTTATAGCTACGCTGTGTTAGCATAACTCGCCTTTATTCGTGATTATAGACTTGCTTCTATAATCAGTGCTACATTTCTTAATCGTGGCTCATGGCTATGACTTATATTATTTTGGACATTCATATGTCTCTATTACTCAGAGAATTGGTGCATTATATGCCACAAACCAATTTCTCATATTTATGGGATACAGAAAGTCGTATTTACTTTACTATTGCCACCGAGGGTTGTTGAAATCCCCTCAGTCTAAATGGCGATGCATAGCTTAATCCTTAGACTATTCTCATTGGTTTAAATGGCGATTGCCCGGCTCAATCCTTAGACCAAACCTCAAAGAGATACACAAGCTTATCGCTTAAATCTCTATTTTTATGCAAAGTCCTAAGTTTAAAAGTAATTGGTACGACTTGCACTTAGTCAGCTTTGACTTAACAAATATTCAACACTTAACAAATCTTACGAGAATCAAGTAAGTTACATGGGGGGATATTCTTTAGGGTTTTGGTTTGGTGGTCTATGGCACGTGTGATTGCAACGGCTCAATCACTCAACGGGAAAGAAAGCTAAGTCGTGTGAACGTTGCTGGAAAGATGGGATGAGAAAGTGGGTTGTTAGTCTTCCCTAATATTAGGCGCAAGACTCTTAACAACTGGTCCCACTTACTCCACACTCCCACTCTTCCACTTCTTCCACTTCTTACGAGATCAGTGGGAATTCTATTGCTATAAATAGGTCGCTCGACCAGTTTGGAAAAACAGAACAGAACAATCAGTTCAATTGCAGTGCAATCAATTCATCTCATCGATAATTGGTTAACTCTTCTCATTCAACATTCAATATCTAGTGAGAACTGAATATCCATTCTTTTAACAACTTTATTCACAACATCACAGAATTCATAGCAATTCTCTGATCTCATCTTTCTCGGCTTCCCTCCCTTAAATCAACCCTATTTCCTCTTCTTGTAACTGAAGCAATACTCGAACGGCCATTTCTTGGTTTAGGCGAGTCTTGTTCGATCTTGACCTCTCGAATACCATTACAACTTCATATTACATCATTACACTTCACACTTTACCCCTCAGATTCTTTATTGTTTTACACCTAAAACACAATATGCTATAACTCTTAGTCATAAGACACAAAGAGATCCAATAACATTGTGACTAGCATAAAATCAATCTCCTCCTTAAATAGTTATACTTATACCTGCGTACAAAGTCATTAGTACAAACATAACAGCCACAAACATAAGGAGGCCGATATCAAGATATTAATAAAACAATTATATAGATCAGCTCCATAGGTGATAAAAGAATAATCTTGATAACTTGCAACATACATTCATAATGGATTCGGAAATATTAAATCAAATGTTGCATTCGAAACTGGCGTAATATTTTTATTTTGATTTTTCTGATTTTTAATTTTCAAATATTCATAAACAGAATCGAAACTCACGCAATATATTTTTATTTTTCTTTTCGAAACAGGAAATGAAAAATAACAACCCAAATAAACAAAAATTCTACTAATAATTTTTATTATATTAACAAGCAGAAATATTATTTAGTTCAATGGTGGAAACGGGTATATTTTCTCACGTTCTTCATTCACCCAAAAGTTGTTGACTAGGTCTTCTAGACTCTTTCTAAGCTCGGGGTTATCTTTTGCACTACAAACCAACATGTGTTGTATATTTCCTAGTTGTCTTCCAAACCTGTTGATTTTGTGTTCAAGAGAGAAACTTGGACTTTGGCAAAGAGATTCTTCAGACACTGATGGTGAGATAGAACACACTGTTTCCTCTAAAATTCATCAAGAAACAAAACTCATCAAGACTCAAAGGAGAAGTTGAAGAATTCAAGAAATCAAGATACATCTGGGTTAGATCTTTATTGTATATCTTTTGAATCCATATGTAAATTGGTTTTGTCAGTAAAATTGACAAAGGGGGAGATTATTAGGGCATTGTTCGGTCAAACCCACTAGCATTGGTATGTCAAGCTGGTTGTCAGTTTTAGGTGTCAAAACACAATTCTTGATTTAGCCTACTTGAGTTTAGATTTCTGAATTGGGATATAGACAAAGTAGTAGAGACCTTGAAGACAAAGACGGTTAATATAAAGAAGACATCGAATATTCTTCATCGACAAAAAGTTAGTAGGAGTTATGACTTTTATGGAAATTCTTCTATTGTACTTATTCTATCTTTCGAAATAGTCGGCTACTTTATAGAGTTATAGCGATTGAGATTTTGTATTCTTGTCTACATAACCATGAGTTATGTTAGTATTTATTCCCACAATACTAAGGCTACAAGATGCATGAGATAGATTTGATACCCTTTCCAGTGCAATGGTTTGCTTGTAAATCAAATGTAGGGAACGGATGAATATAAAGGAGTACTCTAGAGCAGTCCCGTGGATTATATCTGAGGACGTAATAACACGTATAGGTACTGGCACAGCCCAAAACTTCCAGCTGATCCAGCTAAACCCTAATCTGAGCGACGGCGGTTCACGAACCGGTTTGTGAACAGTGGCACCGAATATTTCTTTTGTGTCTCAAAATGTTGATATGTACACGTACATATCTGTGAACATCAGATTCAATGAATTTGGGTGGAATTCAGACGGACATTTCACGAACCGTCCACATGGATATTATTCTGGAATTTCACGCGGGTTAAACATCTGACTCCTTTATCTCTTAGTTGGACTTGTGCTTATCAGAATATCTTCTGTGGTCCATCCTCTATTAGGTAGCAGCTCCTCTGTGGGTTTGCCTAACGAGTATAAAGACTTCTCTTAAGAGTTGCGAAGCACAGGTAGGCGATAACGTACCTCTGTGGTTGTTATCAGATTAACCTGTAACCTTGGTAACCTGATCACGTCTTGTCTATTCTATAGTCATTCTCTTCTGCAATAAGGTTATTCAAGAACTGATACATTACATACAAGGTTGAAAGGAAGCAACACATGGCTGCACTCGGTGTTGTAAGGCCTAGTTAGCTCCAGCTGTATAAGTTTCTTAACTGATTCTTTTTACAACTGAGGTAGAGACAAGTTGGGCATAGTTTACTCGGTTTACTTGTTAGCCCCCGCTGGTAAGTAGATTTCCGTATGACCTGGAGCAATCTGAAGGAAGTCACTTTACGTATGTTAAACTGAAGAGGACAGTTCGAAACATACATTCAGTAATTAAGGTTGGAAAGCCGGTATTGTTGACATAAGCCTTTAACAGCGGTTAAAGCAACTCCTAAGCCTATAAAGGACGTCAGCTAGGGGAATCAAGTGTGTGACGATCTGTGGGGGATCTAGAGACGTAAGGAGTGCGACAATAGCCAATTCGCTTGGAGGGCTTGAGTTGGTCTCTGCTACATCCCAGACCGAAGTATTATAGTAGGCTAGTGTTTGTAGACAGGTAGTACTGTGTGGTGTTCAATCTGGACGAGGTCCCGAGGTTTTTCAACAGGTCGTAGTTTCCTCGTTAAAAAAAATATCTGGTGTCTTGTGTGCTTTACTTTCCGCATTATATTCTCTGACTATATAATTAAAGCAAACCCAAGAAGTACGTTATTAATAACCGTCGAGTTGGTCCATAATGCATCCAGGGGATTTGCCAAGATTTATCTTTAGTTGGACCGATCACTTGTGATCCCACTCTGGTTATCAGATTTGGATATTGATTTTTGAGATCGTCCTTATCTTACCATAAGACTCACGAGCCCAAACGAAATGTTGGTAGTATTTCGGCACCCCTGCTTTTTCAGAACACCTACAGTTGCTGCCACCTCGGCTGCTGGCGTTCAACTTTACCAAAGATAAAGGACTGTGTTAGGCTAGGAAATAGATTTTGCAAGTCTATGGTCTATGCCTTAAAAAAATAGGCATGTTCCTACGGGAGTAAGCAAACAGGTTTTCTTTTTTAGGCTTGTTCCATCTAGGCTAGCAGGTAACCCTTTTTACAACTCCTCGTAGGAAAAAAAAATATTAAAATATAAGGCAGTAAAATAGAACATAAAATAGAGTTTATTTACTAATTTTTTAAATAATTTACAATATTGCGCCTTCATTTTTTTCAGATAACTTACAAAGACTAATATGCGCCTGCATTTTTTTCACATAATTTAAAATATATAAATCAACTTTGAGAAAAATCTCTGCCTATCTTCAAACACTGGTTTATCTTCTTCAGGAATTTCAGTTAGTTGCTCTCTCACTATCTTTGAACCCTTATTGAACTTTTTCAACTGAAGCAACTTCCATTCGATGCGTTATTTGTATGATTTTCCTGGATGTTTACAGTTTGAATAACATTCAAATTACCTTTTGGTTGAACTTTGAAATATTCCTTGCCTTTTGCTTGAACTTTCAAATTTTCTTTGCCTTTTGCTTGAACCCATCTTTGCCTTCTAGCTGGAAGCTTCACCTCGTTAATTTCCAAAACTTGAATTCTTCTCTGTTTTTTTTTATTTGAATCCTTTATTTTTTTTGTATCCCACACAAAGTTTGCTAACAACGGCCTCTCTTACAACTCCAGTCCAATCAAGAAATTTAGCAGCTTCTCCCATTTTTAGAGTAGAAGAAAGTGAAAAAAGAGTAGAAGAGAGTAGAAAAGAGCAGAAAAGAGTAAGAAAATATTTAAAACTATTGGTGTGAATTTTAAATGAAGTTTTACCGCAATTTATAGTCGATGGAAAAACCATCGATTTAAAAAATATAGTCTTTGGCGTTCGATGGAATTTCCATCCACGACGTATGAAATTCCATCGGTCGACACTTTTTCCATCGATCTCGGTGGAATTTCCATCGGGTCCCACAGCCCCATTTTCGTTTTGGTGGTCCACCTAGGATGGTGTGAATAGGGTAACATGAGAGCCTAGTCCTAACCACAGAGGGCCTTTCTTAGGAGAGAGAAAAGTAGAGAGAGAGGTGAAACAAGAATGGGATCCCCTTCCAAACACTTTTCCCTTGATATTTATAGAGATTTCTCTCTCCTATTATCCTTACATGTGTCCTACAAATTCTTTATTACAAAAATGCCATTCCTTTATTCTAAAGCTTATCTTGACTTATAGTCTTACTGTATTGACTGCCTCATTTTGACTTCTCTATGGGCTCTTTTTATGGGCTTTGGAGCCTTAGTAGGCTCTCAAGACCTAGCCAAATTATAGGTATCCACATTAGTCCCCTGACTGCTTGGGCAGGCATCCTTGCCTGGTCAACAGTCACTCATGGATACCTTTGGTGCGCGTTGGTGGTTTCCTTTTACTCTGTTAACTCTATCGCTGCAAGCGCGGTTTGATGTACTTTGACATCAAAATTAAATAAAATTAACAAAGTGGGGGCGTCGTGATGCGAGGATGGACGAGAGGGAACATTTGAGGAGAGAAAAGGTGTGCGGGGGTGGTGGCTTGACGAGTAAGCGTAATAAAAAAATTTAAACATTCAAGCACAGATTGGATTCATGGCGACTGGAGGAGTTCTGAGAGAATATCATTGGTTTTGAAATAGTAACATGAGGAGAGAGGATAAGCGGTGGACTTTGATGCAGGCGGCAGTAGGTATATACGAGGAGGTTTGTTTGAGACGATTGGAAGAGAGACGTATGTATAGGCGCGTTTTGATGGTACGCTTAAAGCTCTTGCGAGAAGATAGGCGAGCTCAACTTTTTGGTCCAAACTTGGGGTATGATAATACATAGCGACTGATGACTTATTATATTTTGTAAATATGATCAGGTGCGAGAATAGGGTAAAAATATTGTTTTAGCCAAGAAGAACTGTGATTAGCCGCTTGATACCATTCTCGCGTTCTATGAGTAAAAAGTTATATTTTGTGAAGACTGGTCGTTATGGATAGGCGATAGTCCCCAAGTTTAAATATTTCGTGTTTGTATTGGACATGTGAGAAATCGCGCGTACATGGCATCAGAAGCTTTTCTTTCTATGGCGCGTTAGTGAGGTAGCTAACAATTTGCGCAACTTGGAATATGGCAAGGGGTAATGGTTGATGACTCTTAATTCAGTTTTGTTCTCACAATACGATCGGATGCGAGGATTGATTACCTTAACAATTTTTCTAGCCGAGGAGAGCTATGACTTCTCATGCGCCCGAGGAGAGTTATGCCATCTCATGCGACCGCTAGATGCTATGCCGCGTAAATTGGAGAGGCGCGTGAGTGAAAAGTTGCATCCTTATGGTAATCTTCTACTGTGAGTGGGGATTAGTCCCCAAGTATCCATTTTGTGTTTATATGGCTTGGACACGCTAAAAAAGTAACTGGCGGTGTTGGGCTCAACTTGTCATCTATGTTATTTTTTAGGCGTTCTTTGTTGAGATCAAAGTGTAAATGAGTTGCCTTTTGAGGGAAACCAATGATGTGTTAAGGTTATCAACACATTAGTCCCCTGACTGTTGAGGACGCGTTGTCTCTTCAACAGTCATACTAGTTGATAACTACTTGGGCAGGAGAGTGTCGTGTGAGTATGAGCAAGTGTGTTTTTGGTATTATTTTTCTCGGTCACGAGTTCAAATATGAATAGGAGGCGGAAGAAGTATTTTTTACAAAATAACGAGAGGTGGCAAATAAATACCTCGCATTTGACGATCCGAGATGATGCGTTCGAGTCCCCTATTCCGCTTATGAAGTGGGTTCTTTGGCAGTTGGTTTTCCATGTGTAGCGTCTCTTTTCTTCCATAGTATAATCTCCAATTGCAACGACTTATGGTACGCTACATTTTGTTTGTGTATTTGAGCGCCCTTGGTGGAACATAGTGGACATTTCTCCAAGTGATCTTTGAAAAGTCCTCGATGTGTTTGGGCAAGATTTTCCGTGTGATAGACTATATTTTTGGCAAGCACTGATGCGCTAATTGTAGAGTAGGAATCCTTTGAGTACAACCGAGATCATTTTTAAGCATTTTTAGGAATCCTTTTTTTTCAAAAATCTTTTATCGGTAGGGCGCAAATTGATAGTGTAACCGTGAACTCGGGTGAGTATCAGGCGGAGAAAGTGAAGTGTTCAATAAGAAAATGAGTGTGCGCGCCCAGAGTGATACTCTCGGCTAAAATGTAGCAATTGACTATAATATCAAAGGATGAGAGACATCCCCATATACATTTCTTTGAGGCGAGGGAACATATCCTCGGGTTCCTTTATACGATCAAAGTAGTAGCGACATGGTAAAGAAAATTCAATTACAGATGATACTTAGGCAGCGTGTTCAGTGCGCTCCTGAGGCAGCGTGTTCAGTGCGCTCCTTAAGGGTTTTCAGTGCCCAACCGACCAGGGTTTTCGGTGCCCTTGTGTTGAATCGATTTTGAAAGTATTACAAGGCAGCGTGTTCAGTGCGCTCCTGAGGCAGCGTGTTCAGTGCGCTTTTTTAGGGTTTTCGGTGCCCAATCGACCAGGGTTTTCGGTGCCCTTGTGTTAAATCGATTTTGAAAGCGATATAAGGCAGTGTGTTCAGTGCGCTCCTGAGGCAGCGTTTTCATGGCGCTCCTATAGGGTTTTCGGTGCCCAATGTTACGTCGACTAGGGTGGTCAGTGCCCTTTTACAGAATCGCAAGTATTTTGAGTGAAAGTGGCAGGATGCTTGTGTAATGCACTCCGAATTTTATTATTAAACTAGGTAACGCCTCCATGCGCTCTTTTGCATACATGATCTCAGTAGAGTAAATAAGACTAACTACCATGGCGAATTACAAGCGAGATAATCGTATTTAAGGCGAGCATACTGAGAATGTATTAGGGATGTACCATCACGCGCACATGATAAATATTCAGAATAGTATAAGTATTTGTTCAGTAGTATATTAATTCTCATCATAGTTGACGAGCTAAGGGGGTAGTGTATGGCAAATTTGTATGAAATAATTAATCGTTATACGAGAGATGCATTTGAAACGTCAAACATTGAGTACTAGGAATGGAAATGTAAACACAAGCGGGTATTTATCTATCATGGTGATTTTACAAATATATTGAAAGTATTATATACTTAACAGAATGAGACGATATCGAACATAAGTCCCCAGACCAATAAATATTGATAACTTAGCATCAGAACATGTGATTATAATAATTTCTAATTTTCATGACACTACCCACACGAGAATATTTGAATGAGTTTATGCACATTATCACCGAGGTGGCTAATACATGTCATTGGGCGGGGTATACTGATGTTGTTTTTACGAACAAATTTATATATTATATAAAAAGAGAAG
This sequence comes from Papaver nudicaule, assembly GCA_023529015.1. Classification (NCBI taxonomy): domain Eukaryota; kingdom Viridiplantae; phylum Streptophyta; class Magnoliopsida; order Ranunculales; family Papaveraceae; genus Papaver; species Papaver nudicaule. The sequence goes on along the minus strand of JAJJMA010291095.1, from coordinate 1,045 downwards.
TGGGTAGTTTAAGATTACTTGTACTCGCGCTTGAGACTAGAGAATTTTGCCGCCTCCTAATTCTGTGTGCATTCCGCGTTTGTTTAGTATACATTCTTTGTAGTGCATGCCGCTTGGAGTTGTGGCGTTTCCTTGGCTAGCATGGTGTTATTTTGTGATCAGCTGCCACTGTGCCGAGGGGGAGAATGAGTGTTGTCAGCTCTTTCTATTCAAGTACTCGTGTGGTGGGTCCCGCGTCTTGGCTAATGTGAGACATCATTATGAGTTGAAACACCATAAGGCGAGGAGGGAGGAGCATGGGGATCAATTCATTTCACAGGAGAGAAGAAAAGAGGGTGGGGTATTTAACATCCCAAACCGTGCCACGTTAGTACATAAAATAGCTGGACGCGCGTTGATAACGTAAGGGTCAGCGATAAATGACAAATAAGGCAATTTGCATGGTTGGTGGGTGAGATTGAATATCAATTATGTATTGTGGATAAAGTTTTGAGGGGTGAAGTCGTGTCACAGTAAGAGGGACATGAATGTATTGGCGCGTGGGGTGAGAGAGAATAAAAGATGAGATGAGACGCGGATATATATTAATTAACAAGAAAGTGATCTGCTGATGTTGTTTGGGAACATGTGCTATGTGGGCGCGTGTTTGTTTTGGTTGGAAACTTGGCAGAGAGTAGAAAATGAAAGGTGGCCTTGGGTTGATCGTTGGGTCCACCTTTTGAAATCCACATAGTGGATCTAGATGCGTGTGGGGGCGAGGAATGAGATAGAAGTGGGAGCAAGAGATGAACTCATCGAATAATATGTAGGAATTTCCACGTTTTGACCCAACTGGGCTGATTATGGTGAGCGGGAACGCCGAAAGATAGGGGGTGGGGATCAATTTATTTTATCGGAGAGCGAGAAGCAAGGAAAGTGAGGTATTTTCATAATTGAGTGGCAAAGATCTGATAGGCAGAACGTATGTAAATGGGGAGAGGGACTCGACATTGGGTAACCGGAGAAGAAGAATTGGTTGAAGTTTGTAACATCCGTGGAGTCAATT
>JAJJMA010291071.1:0-22035 GCA_023529015.1 Papaver nudicaule | reverse complement strand
ATCTTTGTGAAATACGCGGCTTCTTTGTTGTACAGGGCGCGCATAGGGTAGAACATCAAGAGAGTGCGAGACCAATTCTGCATCCAATCCTGGCATCTCGCTGTATGTGTAGGCGAAGACATCCCTATATTCTTTTAACAGCTCAATCATTTTTCTCCTTTCTTCCTTCCCAAGTGACGCGCTGATTTTAATCAACTTTTCCTCCTTATCGCCGATATCAACTTCTTCTATTTCGTCCAAAGATGGTATCTCTGTAGGCTCTTCTACTGGTAATGACTCCGTTGTTACTTCCTCTTCCTTATTAGGAGATGATGTCATCCGGCTTGTGGATGCTTCACACAATTGCTCGGATGGCAACACCTCCGCTGATTGCTATAATCTGTAGATGTACCCTCCGTCTTGAGTGGTGAAACGATGGAAACGAGGTTCTGGTCCTATCTTCGATTTCTTAACCCCTGCCGGCGCCACCAATCTTTCAGCGCTAAACACAGACGCTTTTTCTTCAACCTTCCTTTTTTCTTTGGGCATCCCCAGACGAGCGGGATCAAAGACTGAGATTTTGCTGTCCTCTTCCCACTTTGGTAGAGGAATTGTTCGAGACAAACCTATTACAGCCGCTCCTTCCTGTCCTGTTGGTTGATAAAAGACCGCTTCCGCCATGTATGCTTCCTCGGGCCCAAAAGGGTTACTTGTGGCTGGCACCCTGTATTCTCTTCCGCCGATACTGGTCTTGATGCATTGGTGATAGGTAGACGCCACAACATGATGGTCGCGTATCCATCCGCGCCCTAGAAGCAAGTGAAACGAAGTGTGATCGTCTAACACATGGAAAGGCACTGATGCTTTAATCGGCCCAATGGTCATCACGAGGCATATCACCCCAATTGATTCTTGAGTGTGCCCTCCAAAACCGCGTACAACTGTTTTCCGTTCTCTGATCTCCTCCCTCGGTATCCCCAGTAAATCCAAGGTGTGCACCGAAACAAGGTTTAGTGATGCCCCTCCATCGATGAATACTCTCCTCAGCTGCTGCTTGTTAACCGTTGCGGTGAGGTACAAGGGACGTAAGTGTTCCCCTGGGATGCATATATCGCTGTCATCAAAGGTGATCCTTCCTCTTGATAGCGCCTGGTGACCCGCTGCTATGGCGGCGATTGCCTGAGATGCCTCCCTGACTTGGTCTTCACTGAAGCCAAGGGAGTCGAAGAATTGTTGCGCGATGATGGTCTTGGAGAACTGAAAAGCAACAGCGTGTGTCCCCTCGAAGCCTTGTTGCTCACTGGACAGCTCGCATGCCTCTCCCTTGGAATCCTCCCATGCTGCCCATCCCTCGTCTCTAGGGTCATGGGATATCATCATGGCGTGATGTTTGGGCAATGGATCTTTGTCAATTTGTTGTCGCCCGAGGTCTATCTCTCCGGCTCTCTCTTTTCTCCAAAATGCATTTCGCACACCATAACAGCTGAGGGTCGAGTGATTTACCCTTCTATGATAATGACAGTATCGTTCATGCGCTCTGTTTACGGTATTTATATCCACGACAGCGGGCGGCAAATTGATTTCACCGTTAGCGGCCCATTGATCGATAAGGTTTTCAATTTGCTCCTTGGTGCAAGGTATGGGCGCTGGGACAGGACGCTGAGAATTATTTCCTCCTCGTGTCCCTTGTGGCACGGCGCCTTGATATGGCTGGAAGGGCGCTTGTCGCTTATTTCCCGGAGCAGGTCCACCGCTAGTAACAGCCGCACTTAACGAGTTAACGGAATTGTACCATGGTTGCTCCATCTTCGCCTGTTGAAAGATTCCGAGACAATCTGATAGTCGTGCGGTAGCCTCCTCTAACTCCACAAAAGTTTGGAATTGAAAGTTAGATAAGGCGAAACGCAGGGTGGCCGTCATCTTTCCCACACAAATCTCGACCAGTCTGTCCTCTGGTACCTCTTCACTTAATTGGAGCGCGTGACTCCGGAACCTCGTGATGTACTTCAAAGGATCTTCATCAATCCCCATCGTCGTTCGTGCTAAGTCGACCGATGTCACCCGCCTTTTTGCAGAGAAAAACTTCTTGAGAAACAGACGCGCCATTTCCTCCCATGTCGCTATGCTTCCTGGTTTTAGGTTGTCGTACCATGTGTATGCAACATCAGATAGTGATTTCGAGAATTCTTTCAAGCATAGATTTCCATCTTTTGCATGCTGGTTCATTGCTGAAAGGAAGCGGCTCAAGTGCTCTCGCGCATTTCCTTGCCCCGTGTATACTTTGAACTTCGGTGATGTATAATCGCGCGGGAACTTGTAAGTAACTACTTCTCTCGTATAAGGGGGGTCTAGGGAACTGTACCCGTGATCTTGTTTCGCTACTCGATAATGCTCCTCGATGTACCTAGCTAGGTCTTCCTCCGAGATCCTCCCAGTTAGCGCGTTAAAACCTTCCTCCTCTTGTTGAAAGCTTCTTGTGGGCGCGAGTTTTCCTTTTCCGGCAGTTATTCCGGCAAATTCTGGCTCTCCAATAATTCCGGCAGCCGGTCCGGCATCTTTTTGTGTAGACGCGCCCTCCTTCTGCTTAATTAATGACATCAATTGCTGTTGCTTCTTAGCCTGAGTGGCGAATTCTTGCCGCATCTCCTCGAGGCTCGTGTCTCTTGTGTTGTTGTCAACGAATGGCGCAATTTCTTCACCCTCCTGAGTCAGCTCCACTGGTACATCCATGGCCCCTACCGATACCTTTTCAATCCTTTGCGTGTCGTCCGCGTCACTATCCGCCGGTTCGTGCTCGATTAGAACGAAATCCTCGCTTGGAAGGGGGACTCGCTCTGCTTTCCTTTGGGGAGCGCTCATTGCTTCGAGCGCTGATTGCCTTCCGCTGGACTCGAAACCGGTCTCCGCCTGTGGTCGCCAAATGTGAATAGGGTAAGATTGACAATCCGATCCGAGTCTCAGAGGTAGCACCGATCTAACTCATTTCTCTCTCTTTCTCCCTTGTAGTGTGTAGTCTTATCTTTCTCTCTCCAAAAAGTCCTCCTTTGTAATCTCTTTAGAGTCCTATTTATAGAGAATCCCTTTTACCCTTGGGTGACCATATGCCCTTTTAACCACTTATTAACACAATTGCCATTCCTTATCTCTTGATTACTCAAAATGTCCAGACCCAAGCCCAACTAGATAGACCTAAACTAGTATGTATCAAGCCCATTGGGTATTAATAGACTTGGGTCATCCACACCTCTCTAATAGTTGTTCTGTAAGACCACAAAACATTGTGAAGATGCTCGCACCAAGCTTTTTTATGCTAAACTCTCTTTTTCAGTCCCATTCCTATTGTTTTGTTTGTGGCTTCTGCCTGCCCATTGCTTTGAGGATAAATAGGAGTCGACTTTCCCAGCTTAACACCGTATGTAGCTAACAGATTTTCAATATTCTCGCCGACCAACTCCTTCCCATTATCAGTGCAAATTTCCGCCGGGACACCAAAAAGACAGAATATATTTTCCCATATGAATGTAAACACCTCATTTCCTGTTCTTTGCCTAATTGCCTTGGCTTCACACCACTTGGTAAAATAATCTGTTGCCACAATGATATACCTTCTCTATCCTGATCCTGGTGTTAGCGGTCCGATGATGTCGATCCCCTACTTGGCAAAGGGCCAAGGACTTAATACTGAATTTAGTGAGACTGCCGGCGCTTTTATTCTTCTTGCATATAGCTGAAAAATCCTACACCGCTTAGCATATTCTGCAGAATCGTCATTCATCCACGGCCAGTAATAACCTTGCATCTTTACTTTTAGTGCCAATGCCCGCTGTCCGCTATGATTTCCGCAATCTCCCTCATGAATTTCTTTTAACAGCCTCTTTCCTTCTTCCCTTGATACACACCGTAATAGTGGCCCAGCAAATGATCTTCTGTATAATACGCCCTCTCTTAACTCATAATTCCCTGACCTGCTTATAACTTTATGCGCTAACAGCTTGTTTCCAGGAGTAGTGAGGTGCTCTAAGTAATATCGAATGGGAGTCCGCCAATCTGTTTCCGCTGACTCTTCAATGTCTACCGCCAAGACTTCCTGCTGCCTTCTTTCTTCTATTGATGACATCTTTAACCTTTCAATTGCTATTGACGACACCTCTGGATCTGCCATCATAGAAGAGATAAATGCCAGCGCATCAGCATGCATGTTGTCATTTCTACATATATGTCTAAATTTGATGCCGGTAATTTTGTTAGCGTATTCTCTTGCCAACTGTAAGTACTTTTTGAGTGAACCATCATGTGCTTCATATCTTCCCAAGATCTGTCTAATGACCAATTGGGAATCACTTGTTAAACGAATGTTGCTGATCTCCATCTCAATGATAAGCCTCATAGCATGTATTACCGCTTCGTACTCTGCTTCATTGATTGTAGCTGGAAACTCTAATCTGAAGGAGTGGACTATTCTTGAACCCTTTGGCGAGATAAAGACGATGCCAATTCCTTTGCCTTCTTTATTAGCTGAACCGTCAACGTACACTTCCCATTGATTTGGATCTCTTTTCAATAAGTCTGGAACTCCTTCTTCTAGATCTTCCTTTTCCATGAACGGAATGTCTTCAGTTTCTTCTTCTTCTTCTTCAATTGGAAAGTCTGCCAAAAAGTCGGCGATAACCTGTGACCTTTGAGCCGTCCTAATTTCATACTTGACGTCGTACTGATTTATCTGGGCATTCCACTTTGCAATACGCCCTGCTCTTTGAGAACTATGAAGAATGGCTTCACTAGGAGTTTTGGTGAGTACCGTTATGGGATGAGCATGAAAATAAGGGCGAAGTCTATTAGTGGCGAAAACCAAAGCTAATATTAATTGCTATATTTTAGTATAATTCTTCTCAGCGGGTTGTAGAGTTCGACTAATATAGTAGATTGGTGTTTCTCCTCCTTTTGTTCGCACCAAGACTGCACTAACCGCTGATGATGTGGCCGCTAAGTAAACTCTTAACTCCTCCCCATGCTCCGGCGGCTGAATAGCTGGTAAAGTGGCTAAATATTTCTTTATTCCCTGAAAAGCAGCTTTGTGATCGTTTGTCCAATTGAACTTTTCTCCTTTCTTCAGCATTTGGAAAAATAATTTACCCTTATCAGAGAACCGAGATATAAATCTGTTAAGAGATGCTAATATGCCATTTAAGCGCATAACATCTTTCAGGGTTACCGGCGAAGGCATTTCCAAAATGGCTTTGACTTTTGCTTGGTCTGCCTCTACTCCATTTTTTGTGACGACATAACCCAAAAATTTTCCCGAAGTAACGCCGAATACACACTTTGCTGGGTTGATCTTCAACTTGGTTACTCGCATGTGATCAAAAATTTCTTTCAAATCTTGCACGTGATTCTTCTTTTTCTTGCTTTTGACCAACATATCATCAACATATACCTCCATAGTTTTACCTATCCATTTTTCGAACATATCCTGGGCCATCTTTTGATATGTGGCGCCAGCATTCTTGAGACCAAACGACATTCTTGTGTAGCAGAATAAACCTTTAGTAGAGAAGAAAGTTGGGTGCCGCTGATCCTCTTCTGCCAGCGGTATCTGGTTATATCCAGAGTAGTCGTCCATAAAAGATAGTAGTTCATGCCCAGAAGTGGCGTCGACAGTCTGATCTATGCTTGGTAACGGAAAACTATTCTTTGGACATGCTCTATTCAAGTCGCTGAAGTCAATACAAATTCTTACCCCTTTATTCTTCTTAGGAACCACCACCATATTAGCTATCCACTCCGGATATTGAACTGGTCTAATGACTCCTGACGCCCTCATCTTGTCAATTTCTGCCTCCACTGCCTCTTTATACGTTGGTGCCAACTTTCTTGGACGCTGTCTGAATGGCCTGATTTTTGGATCTATATCCAACCTATGGCATGCAGTTTTTGGGTCAATACCAGGCATCTCGTTCATGCCCCAAGCAAAAACATCCACATATTCTTTTAGTAAAGCTTCTAACTGCCGAGATTCTTCTTCATTCAATAAGGTACCAATTTTTACTATCTTAGGAGTATCCTCCTCGCTTATGTTGATATCCCTTGTAGGTTCTACCGCTGTGAAATGCAATTCTGGCTCTCTCATAGGCGAAGGTTCCTTTAGTTGCTATAAGGGTGCCGCCGAAGGGCTTGCTGTGGAGTCACTCTCCTTCACAGAAAGAATATATTGCTTGGGGTCGGCGACTAATGCATTTATTCTTTAGCCTTGGTTACTTCTTTGGTCTGCTTCTTTTTCTCATTCAGCCTTGCCTTTCGAGTTTCACGCATCTTGACGTCCACTTCATTGCATGCTTTTGCCGTAGATGAATCACCAATATACTCAGCTACCCCTTCTGGAGTTGGAAATCTCAACCGCTGATGATAGGTCGAAGGTACCCCTTTAATGCTGTGTAGCCATGGTCTCCCAAGAATTGCTGCATATGGCGAGTCTACATCCACAACACAGAAAGTAGTATCCATGACCAAAGTCTTACACGTGACAACCTTCAACTTAACTTCTCCTTTAGGCTTAGATGTTATCCCATTAAATCCATAGATACTGTAAGTAGAAGGAACTAAAGGTTCCACCGGTTCTTCTTTAGAATCCATAGCCTGGTACGCTGAATTGAAGAGAATATCCACAGAATTTCCTGGATCCACCAGTACTCTTGGGACTTTGAATTTTCCAATTTGGATAGTTAGTACCAATGGATTCAAATGACTTCTTGCCTCAGGTGATAACTCTACCGCCGAAAAACTGACTGGCTTTTTCATCCATTCTAATAGTGGACTGTTCTTGACGGCGACGCTGAAAATCTCCTTACCATCTCTATCTCTCTTATGAATCCTTGACATGACGTTATTATGGAATTCATCTCTACTGATTGTTGAATGCACGATAGAGAAACAATTTAACTCTTTGAGGTCGCGCTGAACTTCTACTTCAAAAACTTCAGGCTTTGGCTGCACAACCTGAATTGGCTGAACCTCCATTGGCGGTGCTGGAGGTAACTCTAAGAAATCTTGGAATCTTCCCATACGGATGAATCTATGCACTTCTCTCTGAACTCCTGTGCAGTTTTCAGTTGAATGACCATGAAATTGATGATATTGGCAATATTGGCTGGTGTTTGAAATATGATTCATGGGATTTCCTCTGTTAAAAGGATAGCGGATTTCATTCCTTGATGCTGAACTCTCTATCTGTCCCCATGCATCAGTATATGTGACACGCAGTTTTGGTAGTGTGGCGTCCTTGAAGTCTGGGTACCCTGGTTTTCTGTCGCCGAATCTTCGATTGTCGTTGTTGAATCTTCTATCGCCATTACATTGTCGCCGGTTGTCATATCCTCCTCTATTGTCGCCATAACTCCTTCTATCATTGTTGCCGTATCTGCCTCTATTGTCGTATCCTCCTCTGTTATCTTGATCATCTCTTCCCGCATAAGTATCTCTTTTTCCCTGATTCCATTGCTGAATGTTGTTCTGCTGATACTGCTGTCGCTCCTGTGGCTGCTGATGTGGAACGACTGCCGCTGAGGGTGTTGCCGCTGCTGCTTCCAATTTTTTGTGCTCCTTTATAATCCATTATTTTCTTGCTTCTTCTTGCTCTTCTGGCGACAAATTGTTTATAGAATGAGCATGCTTTGCTCTTTCTTTCTTCTGACGCTCTTCTTCCTCTTGCATTTCTTCATATATCAGCCATTCATTTTGTCTAGCTCTCAATTCTCCTATATCTGCCGCTGGAGTCCAATACAAAGATTGGAACATCTTATTCGTTGTTTCCATTGAACTAATAAATGCCCGCATCTTTTCTTTGTCAGAGACCGCCGACCCCACTTCACTACAAAGTTTTTTTCATCTCATAATATGGCTTCTACACGTTTCCATGGGTCTTTTCTTATTGTTAAACAACTTTTCTGCCCCTGGGCGCACTCTCTTGTTTTGAATGTAATTTGCTATGAATTTCTCTTCCAATTGTGCGAATGTCTCAATTGATTTTGCTTCCAAACCGCCAAACCATGCCAAAGCTTCATCCTTGAGAGAAGCGGCAAATGACATGCACATTATTGGGTCCGAGCCGGTCCATGCTGTTAAATCTCTCCTGTAACATTGCAAGTGCAGAGTTGGATCTCCTGTGCCGTCGAAGATTGATGTAAAAGTTGGCATGTTGAATCTCTTGGATACATATCCGTATGTGATTGCATTTACGAATGGCGTCTTTTTTGCCTCTGAAATTGCCTTCTTTAATTTATCATCTTTTGGTTGGCCTGTAGCTTCCGCTATCTTCCTTTCCATACGACGTAACTTCCTTGCCACATATTCTTGTATATCATCCAATTTATCCGAGTCGGCGCAACTTTCCTCACCATGATTAGATTTTCCAGTCTTCTTACTTCCTTCTTCCTTTTTCACTGTGGAAGCTGCCACCTCTGGCCTCGTGGATCTGCTCTTTTGAGCTTTGTGCACTGTATGAATTGAGCGACTTTTGCTGCGACTTTCCATTAACTGCCTATGCTGCTCTGCCAATTGTAGATTGCTCTGGAGGATAATATCCATCTGTCTTTGCATCTGCAACTGCATCTGAGCTTGATTTATGGTGCTTTGTTCAAAAAACTTCTTCAGCATTTCTTCAGTAGCGCTAGTGGATCCTGCTTTTCCTTCTAACACTGTTATTGGTGCTGTTCTTGATGTTCCGACAACTGCTACCATTCTATTGTTGCCTGCTACCTCCTTTGAAGTGTTTCCATTTGCCGTATGACCCATACCGGCTGCCCTTGGAAGTAAACCATTAGTGTTGAGACTGCCACCTACTGCCCTTGATAATCCTTCAACTGCATGAGAGGTGTCACCAGGAATTGCTGCTTCTTTGATGGCGCTGTCATCCACCGCTTTTCCTTTACTTTGCATAAGAACTTCTTCCTCGTCTTCCTCTTACGGTATTCCTTCCAAGTGCGTTATGTCTTGTATTAGAACAGTATCGATGGCCGCCGGCTGTTGTTGATGTACTGTCGTCTGCACTGCTGCAGTTTGCTGTTGTTCTGCTGTTGGCGCTGTTGGCTGTTGTTGCTGAGTCTCTGGCTGTGGTGTTGTTGCCTGCTGACTTGTATTGCCGCTCAAGAAAAAATCATGTGCAAAACCTAGCGGTGGTACCGCTGAACTCCTCAAGTTATGCCGATTAGGAAGGGGTACCGGCTGAGCGGGTATGGGGAACTTTGGGGATTTGCTTGTTGACGCCGTACTTCCTTTCCGCTTAGTCGCCATTTAGTATCCTGTGTAGAAAACAACAAAAGCACTTCCTGACAGTATTAAGCTAGCTTGACTGTGAGCAAATGCCAAATTCGTTAGTGGAGGCGGTTGGGCAATTTCTGATAAAGTAGAAAACAAACAAAATAGCTCAGAACTATAGCTTTTTTACTTAATAATAATGCTTTTTATTATAACCAAAAGGGGTCCAAAGTTACAACAAAAAACAAACCAAAGAAAAATATAGAGAATACAATAATGACAAAACTCAGCAAAACCGAAAATATGGCACATCTGGAAACTCAATTGATACTAAGAAAGAAGGCCTAGACCTCCTCTTGATAAACCTGCACCCATCTTAGCCAGTTTGTCTGCAGAGAAGTTTATTTCTCTGAAACTATGGATGAACTTCCATGAATCCACTTCTTGGCAAAACCTATTCCACCTAGTAATGGCAAACCATGGAACTCTTCCACTAATAAAAGCAGCAATGACAGACTTAGAATCTGACCTGAAAATGATGTTCTTATGGTGCTTACTTACATCCCATTCACCTGCAACTAACACTGCCATGATCTCTGCTACAAAATTTGTTGCATTCCCCAGACCACCAGCAACTGCCACTGGTACTCTGCCAATATAATCTCTAGCAACAAAACCAAAACCTGCACTTCCTGGATTACCTCTTGCTGCCCCATCACAACAACACAGGATTTCATTCTCTTCAGGCAAAGTAAACTTCACTTCCACTACTCTAGAGATCTTAACATTTCTGCACTTCATACCAAACTCTTTGAGAATTTGAAGATCATAGGCTGTATTCCACATAGGTTTTTTCATTCTGATCTCACATTCAGAAGTAAGCTTCACTATTCTCTCCCGGAATATCTGCTCATTATACCCAACTTCTTCAAAGATCATCTTATTTCTGGTAGTCCACAGCTCTCTCAGTGTTATAAATGCTGCAGTTCTCCAGATTTCTTTTATTGCAGGACTTTTTGATTTTGCCAAGATAAGCACATCAGTAAAAGATTTAGGATTCAAGAATCCAAACTTTCCACTCAACCATAACCATACATTTCTGCTCAAGTCACACTGCCAAAAAACATGCTTCATACTCTCCTCATGCTTCTTACAGAAAATACATCTAGATGGCATTTGAAACTTCCTCTTTTTTAAATTGTCATCAGTTGCACACACTCCACTGAAAATTTTCCAAACCATACTAGCCACACCAGGATGAATATTTGAACACCACACTTTCTTAGGCCACTGTAATTTAGGATTTTTTATTCTGACACTTTCAGCAGCAGTTGACACACTGAATTCCCCTGTAGAAGAGAAAACCCAAATCATCCTATCACCACAACCATCAACTACTGGTAACTCATTGATGTCAATCATTTCCAGTAACTCAGCTGGAATGACCCATTCTTTATCTAACAAAATGTCTGCAACTTCATTTCCATGTGCTGTAGCATGTAAACATTATTAGGATAAAGATCCAACAAAGTTTTATCTTTGATCCAAGAATCCTTCCAAACTGAAACTTTATTGCCATCCCCAATTAACCATCTTGTGCCATTTTTCACATCTTCTATAACCCATTTCAAACCAGGCCAAATTGAAGACTTTTTATAATAATCAATCCATTCACCATCTTTTCCTTGGAACTTTGCCTTTAAGAAAACAACCCAATCCTCAGATCCTATTTGAATATTCCACAACATTTTCATTAGCAAAGATTTGTTTATTACTTCAAGTTTCCTGATACCCAACCCTCCTTCATCAATTGGAGAACATACAATGTCCCAGTTAAGAGTTACCATTTTTCTCACTGCTGGGTCCCCTGACCATAAGAAATTCCTAATTATCCTTTCACAAGTCTTCAGAATCTTTGTAGGCCATTTATAAACTGACATGTTATACACAGGGATACTGCAAAGCACATGTTTAACAAGGATAATTCTTTCTTGAAAAGAAAGAATTTTACCTTTCCAGCCAGCTAATTTGCTTTGTAACATTTCCACTATTCCCCAAACTTGACTTGTTTTGACACTGCCAGGAGCCAAATATACTCCTAAGTATTTATCTGGAAATTTTGAGAGAGGCATACCACATAATTCAGCTATTTGATGTCTTCTACTATCACTGGTTCCACCCACAAAAACCTTACTTTTTTCCACATTAACTATCTGACCTGAAGCTGCTTGATAAGAATTAAGGACAGAAAATAACCTCTTCACATTTCTTTTATCACCATTGCAAAATAAGAAAATGTCATCAGCAAAGAAAATGTGAGAAGGCTGTACTCCTCCTCTTGACACCATTGTTTGCAACTTATTTTCTTGCACCATTTTTGAAAGGAATCTACTCAGACAATCCTCAGCAAGAACAAAAAGAATAGGAGACAAAGGATCACCTTGTCTCAAACCCTTGCTCACATCAAAATATCCAGCAGGTCCTCCATTCACTAAAACAGATATCTTTGCTGATTGAAGTAACACTTTTAACCATAAGATGAAATCCTCAGAAAAACCAAGACATCTCATAACTTGAAAAAGAAACTCCCAGCTGAGTGAATCATAAGCTTGAGAAATATCCAATTTGAGACCTACATTTCCTCCCCTTCTCTTAATGTCCAGTTCATTAACAAGTTCAGAAGCTAGAGCAATTTGATTCTGAATATTTCTCCCTTTTATGAAAGCTCCTTGTTTTGGACAAATAATGTTGTGAAGAAAAACACTGAATCTACTGGTGATAATTTTAGTAATTACCTTAAAGCTGAAATTCATTAAGCCTATAGGCCTGAATTGATTTGCTCTCTTAGCATTTTTCACCTTAGGCAACAGCTTTAAGAAATTTGCATTAAGACCTTTAGGAATAAATCTCTTCCTCCACCAGAATTGAATAGCTTTAATAAAGTCTTCATTTATAACATCCCAAGTAAACCTATAAAACCAACCAGCAAACCCATCTGGACCTGGTGCACTATTTGGATCCATTTCAAATACAACTTTCTTTATTTCCTCATCACTAGGATTGGCAATAAGCATTTCATTTTCCTGAACACTTATCAGCTTTGGAATAGCTGACAAAATATTAACATCCTCAACTGCTTCTCTGTATCTGAACTTGTCTTCAAAATAAGTAACTAGCAAGTCTGCAATTTCAGCCTGATCAGTTACAATTTCACCTTCATCATTCTCTAACTCCATTATTGAGTTTTGAGTTTGTCTTATTCTTAAAGAAGTATGAAAAAACCTTGTATTAGCAGCTCCTTCTTTAAGCCATTTTACTCTTGACTTTTGTTGAATAATTTCCTTATTTTGTTGAACTAACAATTCATATTTCTCTCTAGCTTCAGTCAAGACATTCAATAAAGAAAGGTCTTCAGGGATCTTATCAGACATCATTGAAGCCTGCAAAACATCTTCTTCAGCTTGAATCAGTTTCCTTCTAACATCTCCAAAAACATTCCAGTTCCAATCCTTTATAACTTTCTTCAATCTTCTAAACTTGAACATGAAGATAAAACCAGTATTTCCAACAACTTCCTCATTCCAAGAATCTTGAATAATTTTTAAGAAACCTTCATGACTTGTCCACACCTTCAATGCTCTGAAAGGAATATTTTTTGGCTTATCAATTTCAGCATTTGCACCATAAAGTACTCCATGGTCAGAGATTCCTCTAACTCCAACTTTATACCCCCAAGATGGATATAACTCCAGCCATTTGTCATTTATTACAGCCCTATCAAGATCACACACAATTCTCTTAGTACCCTTCCTATTGTTACACCAAGAAAAATCCAAACCAGTTTTTGGAGCCTGCAATAACCCACAAGTACTAAGACAATCACTAAATTCAGTCATTGAAATTTTCAAAGGTTTTAAACCACCTTTTTTTTCTTCCATCTTCAAAAATGAGTTAAAATCACCAATAACCAGCATTGGTTTATTGAGTAAACTGATTTCCACTAATTCTTCCCAAAGCTCCCTTCTATTAACAGTTAAACTTTCAGCATGAACACCAGTTATTAAGACACCACCAACATCCACTGTGATTGCCTGCTTAGTAATTGAAATGATCTTAGGAACATTAATAGAAGAATTCCACATAACCCAAATATTACCCTTTTGATCATCAAATGAGTTATGAATAACTTTATAATGAATATTTTGTAACCTTAAAAGTTTACTAAAATCAACAGAAACTCTTACTTTTGGTTCTGCAATAATCACCAGAGAAGGACTAAAATTATTAACTAAACTCCTTAATTTGTCTTTGGCTCTTGATCTTTTTAAGCCTCTGACATTCCAAAACATGACTCTCATTTAGATTTATGTGAAAGAAGGTCAGGACCCTTCTTAACAGAACCATTATTTCTTCCATTTTTACTAGCAGCAATCTGAGTTCTTGTTCTAATGATCTTCTCAACCTTCTTTTGCTCTTGCACCATTTTAGCCTTTTGAACAGGACTCAAAGAAGGACTACAAGCTGGAACAATATGAATTACATTACCCACTGAAGGAGAACTAGAAGTTACCTCCAAAGTCTTTGAAACTTCCAATGTGGGAAACTCCACATTAGAAGCTAACAATTCCTCATTCATATTCTGTAAAACCTGAAAGGATCCAGAAGTAATAACTCCACCTATAGGAGGAACTATTGCATCATAAACTTCCTCTTCCTCTTCCTCATCCAAAACATTATCAACTACTTTGAATTTATCTGTAATTTCCTCTTCATTAGAAAAGCATATATCAAAAGCTTTATCTTCTGAAGAACCAGGTAAAACTTCTTTTGCTGCATTTCCTTTTTTTGGCCTAAAAACTTGTTTTGTTGCTTTGACAGCATGTTCAGATTTTCTGTTTTTTAACCTGCAAGAAATTTCCAGATGACCTACAGTCTTACAATGATCACAAAAACCTGGAAGCTTAGGGAATAATAATCTTTGATCAAAATCTCCATACTTGTCTTCAATTCTAATTTCTGTTATCAAAGTATAAGATAAATCTAGTTCAATCAACACACTAGCATAATAACCAGCCTCTTTCTTCAGAGTGGTTTCATCAATCTTAATTGGTCTCCCCACTTTTCTAGCAATAGCCAACAACATCTTTTCCTTCCAGTATTCAAGTGGTAACCCAGGTAAATGCATCCATACAAAAGCTGATGTAGATTTTTGTTTCTCAGGATTAAACTTCGGTTCCCATAATCTGAGACGGAGAGGTTGAGAATCCACAGACCAATCACCTTCCCAAATAAGCATCTTATCTACTTCATTCTCTAACTGAATACTAAAAAAACCTTTACCCAAAGGAGTCAAAGAAACAGTACCTGAAGTTTTCCATTTCAACGATTTTTCCGCAGTAGCAAAATCCAGTTTGACAAAATCTAATCTCTCAATCAAGCTAAACTTCCATTCTTCAACACTTTCCTCAATAATTTCATCTTCAAAACGAATAAACGTTTTCCAATCTTTCTGT
This sequence comes from Papaver nudicaule, assembly GCA_023529015.1. NCBI lineage: Eukaryota > Viridiplantae > Streptophyta > Magnoliopsida > Ranunculales > Papaveraceae > Papaver > Papaver nudicaule. The sequence goes on along the minus strand of JAJJMA010291071.1, from coordinate 7,294 downwards.
TGATCCATATTTAATAACCAAAACCAAAAACCAGAAAAAATGAACAGAAAATTAAATTCATCGATTCCCGACCAATTTAAGACCAAGGATTAAACTCATGTTATCGCCAATCATAGAAACGATGTAATAAATTCTCACTAACACTCAAAAATTGAAGATCAAGGCACTGAAAACGAAGTAGATCTAGAAAAAATTAAGACCTTGACCAATCGCTAAAAGGAAATCGCTCTGAGTTGACTCTAGTTGACTCCTGCACATGATATCCCACTCAGAACTATAGCAGCAATGTTTGCAGAGTGTGACCTAATCTTGTCGGCAGTTGAAAGAAAAAACCCTAAAATTTGAAAACTTATGGAAACCCTAAAAACACCAAAGTTTGACAACCTTTTTCACTTTATGGATCAAAATCTGTACGGCACTCAGTTTTTGCTAATGACTCTTCCCAAAATTTTAACTCAAGAATCATACTACGACATGTAAAATAAGGAATACCGTCATTAAGTCTAACTAACAAGATATTCACTACCAGGAATCACAGCTAACCTACAAGTGTTTTCATCATCCTAGACACATACGGACATGTACAAGCTTAACAGAGAAAAGAAGATTTGATAACGACTAAACATAAAACCTTTGTGACAAACAAAAATCAATATCTTTGTAACACAGGAGTTGAAACTCCAATCTTGAAACCAACATATCGAGAAACGAAAAACAACAAACTCATTTTTATAGGTTAAAAGAGAGAAAAATCATGTTATGCCGTTATTAACAAGAGTAACAACATCTAAACACCATTATTGACACACTAATGACGCCCAACATATCTCATAAGACAGGTTTTTCAATGGTTTTGCAAAGGTTGACAGCAGCAATACATTCAAAGGCTTCTATAAGAAGAAAATTTTAACAAGTTTATCAGCATACTTATGGTTTAAAACCACCAGTAGCATATTTACTACTAAGAACACCCTTAATCATGTTAAAGACATTCGATACTTCCTCAAATAGGAGCTTTTTAAGGTTCAGCCTCCTTAAACAACAGTAAACATACTCACAACTCCTATAAAGGGAAAGTTTTAACAGCAATCAAACACAGCAGCGTAACCAATACTTAAAAACCTCATTACCACAAACAATAGCCTAAGGTTCATTAAAACAGAAGAAATTTTTTGGAAAACACAGGTTCAGACCTCTTCTAGCGCCAAAATGTAGTTGGTAAAATCCCCATGGTAGAGATTTTACCAATACACCCATACTTAGAAACCATAAGCACAACACAATAGACATATTTAAAATATAAACATCCTTATCATATAAATCAGCACTTGAACACAGACATGAAACATAACCATGAATAGTAACCACAAACACAGCATATAGATCAGCAAACCATAACTCTCATGTATAGAATATCATTAACAAATTCCTTGCACCTCACCTTGCAAAGGAGATTCACTCTACAGCAATATCAAGATCTTACCAAGAATTTGAGCTAAGGAGAAGAAGATGGATTCCTCTCAGTAAATCAAACCCTAGCAATCACTTTTCCAACCCCCTTCTCAATGGGCGTACACAACCTTATATAGGCGTTAGTTACATAGTGGAGAACAGCTAATACATACAAATCCTTCTGACACTATTTGTCTTCTTACTGCTATCTTCAATACCGCCGTCCCTCATTAGCACTTCAACGCCTTTCCTTTGCATCTTTAGCGTCCTTCGCTCGGGATTGGATAAGATTGATGACTCGAATTCCACTGAGTCAACAAGTCAACTCTGACAATCTGACCGTTCTGCTCAGCATTAAATGCTCAACCAACTTATTCAGCTTTAGTCGATAAAGTGTCGTTGTCACTTATCTTATGGTATGCCGCTGTGCCCAATTTCTCTCAGCGCCATCTTCCTGTAGTTGATGACCACCGAAGTATACCGCTGTCACCGTTCTGCATTTCTTATGGATGCCCTCCTTAATACAAGTCCTCTCCTAAGCACCCTAAATTGTCCTAAGGCATTTTCTACACTCACATAAGTTCTTGAGTTGTTCAAGTACTTCATCCATCTTTTTGTCAAGATGAATTTCCTTTCCTTCTGTAGTTGCAAGATCCTGTACAGAAGAAGGACTGGCTTCATTATCAGATGATTCTATACGAATCTTTTTATTTGGAAAGACAATTGTCCAGGTTTCTTCCCTTTTTCCTCCAGAGTCTGTCATCTTTGATGTGATATCTTTAACCTCAATTTCAGAGATTTGAAGGATTGGACAAAAGGTTTTTCATGAGATAAAACCTCTCCTTTAAGATAAACATCAACCAGAATTCTGGAGTCGCAGAATTTTCCCGACCGGTTCGGGAACTGAAAGTCAATCTGACAGAGTTTCTGTCTGACCTCTCCTTTGCAGTCTCCCTAAATCCTTAGGCAGTGTCTCTGTTGTTATCAGGATTAACTTAACAACAGAACTGCTCTTAGGATATTAGTGAGAGGAGGATGCTGAAGTCCTTGGTGACAAGGATATCAGCTTCTTTCTTTTTCTACTATTTTTCAAGGTGTTATCAATGGAACTTGATTTTGCACCTCTACTTCTTGGTTTTCCTCCTGCACCACATCTAGTGTGATAGGAGTTTTGATATGGGCTCTGACTAGCTCTTTGATTCACAGGATAGAAAGGACCAGTCTCCTTCTTCCCTTTCTCAACCCATACCTGTACCGGTCTTTTGAAAGAATTTCTTCCTTCAGGTTGTTGTTCAACCCTTTTTCCATGAGGTTTAACAGGATGACCTTTACCTGTTTTTCTCTCATGGTCACATTCTTTAGGACTGGATGAATGTGCTTTATGAGTATTTCTACCACATTTCTGTGGAGAGTTACTTCTTCCTGGCTTTAACTTCTTAGAAGTATCAGACTTGGATTTCGTCTGAGAAGATTTCTTCTTTTCCAGGTTGGGTTTCTTAATCTTAAGACATTGTGTGTTAATGCCTTGGCTCAATTTCTTGAGGAGATCTGAATCCCATTGTTTATCTCTTTCCAACAATTGTACTCTACGAAGTGTCGAAGAAAGTTTTCTACTTAGTTCTTCCTTTTCTTTTTCAAGAATTCGACATTTTTCTTCAAGTAACTTGGTAACTAAATACCTTTTGTTTATCAGAGACGAAGAACTCGTTACAGAATTCTCATCATCAGGACTGGGTGGGGTCCTTTCCTGATGTACAGCAAAGAGAGTCATGTTTTTAGCATTCTCTTTTACAGGATCATGCTTTTGTGTAGCATCAAAAGCTTTGACCTTTCCACAATAGTCTTTATTTGGACATTCGGGAGACATGTGACCGAATCCAAGACATTTGAAACATTGTGGTTCATTGTCATTATCCCAATCTTTGCCTTTTGTCTTGGGTAGGTTATACCTCTTCCTATCCCTCACAGCTCTTCTCACCCGTTGAATGAATAATGATATATCATTATCTTCAACATCTGTCTCGTGAGCTGAGTCCGTTTTCATGGCTTTTAGGCCTACTGTCTTCTGTTGACCAGATCGTTTCTCATGATCAAAGATTTTCGGTTTGGCAACAAGGTTACTTCTTGTTATATCTAAGCCATGCTTTTCTTGGATGGCAGGCTTTTTGGACTCGTACCTTAATGGTAGCGACCTCAGAATTTTACTCACAATGTCCCTTTCCGGAATAGTTTTACCATAGGTGTGACAGGCATTGACTATTTCAGACAATTTGTGATTAAATTCTTCAAAGGTATCATCCTCAAGCATTCGAAGGTTTTCCCAGTCAGACATGAGGTTTTGAAGTCTAACTTCTTTCTCTGCCGTATTACCTTCGAATACATTCCTTAATCTGTTCCAAGCCTCGAAAGAGGTTTCACATGTAGCTATGTGATGGAAGAGATCAGGTGTAACTGCATGAATGATAGCATTAAGCCCATCATAGTTTTGCTTAGCGGCGAGTGTTTCCACATCATCATAAACCGCTATGTCTTTAGGAACAGTTTTACCGTCAACTTCAACAGTCGGTGGTATATATTCTTTTACGACATAAACCCAAGTTTTGAAGTCTCGGGCTTGCAAAAACGAAGTCATTGCAGTCTTCCACCATAGGTAGTTTGTGCCATCGAACTTTGGTGGTACGTTACAAGCTCTTACGCTTTGATCCATGACTCACAAGCCTAGATAAACACAGACAGTTACGTCTTTAGTGTGTTCACCTGCTCTGATACAAAATGAAAAAGGAGGGGTACCGAAATACTACAAACTTTTCGTTTTGGCTCGTGAGTCTTATGGTTTAAGTCTGGACAATCTCAAAAATAAATATCCAAACTTATAACTGGAGTTGTTAAACCTCGACAAAGAGTACTTTGGAGTCAACTCGACAGTTAGGCAATAACGTACTACTTGGTGCTTTAGTTATAAATCAGAGTTATAATGCGGAAAGTAAAAGAACACAAGACACCAGAGATTTTTTTAACGAGGAAACTGCCTTGCAGAAAAACCTCGGGACCTCGTCCAGTTTGAACACCGCCCAGTACAAACTGACTACAAACAATAGCCTACTATAAGACTTCGGTCTGGGATGTAGCAGAGACCAACTCAAGCCCTCCAAGCGAATTGGCTACTGTCGCCTTCCTTACGTCTCTAGATCCCCCACAGATCGTCACGCACTTGATTCCCCCAGATGACGTCCTTTACAGGCCTAGGAGTTGCTTTGACCGTTGTCAAAGGCTTGTGTCAGCAATACTGGTTTTTCAACCTTACTGTTGACGTATGGTGTAACTGTCCTCTATCAGTTTACCACACACAAGATGACTTCCTTCGGATTGTTAAATCCAGGTCATACGGAAATCTACTTCACAAATCGGGGCTGACACGCAAACCAAGTAAGCAATGCCCAATTCGTATCTACCTCAGTTACACACGAAGAACCACTTAAGGAACTTGTATAACTGGAGCTAACTAGGTTTTACAACACCGAGTGCAGCCGTGCGTTGCTACCTTTCCAACCTTGTTGAGTAACGTATCAGTTCTTAAATAGCCGTATATCAGAAGAGACGGACTTTAGAATAGACAAGAACGTGATCAGGTTACCAAGGTTACAGGTTAATCTGATTTCAACCAAAGATGGTTTCAATCTCCTACCTGTGCTTCCCAACTCTCAAGAGAAGTCTTTATAGTCGTAGGGAGTTCCCAGAGGAGCTGCAACCTATAGAGGATGACTATACCACAACAAGCATTCACCGAAGTGAAAAGAGTTTACGCTACCTTCCCTAAGGACCTTCACGTATGCTTGATGCTTGCGGTATTTGTCCGTAGACACCTCTATTTATAGCACTCAATAAGATAGGTTGCTTTGGAATAAAGCAATCAATTACTTGTCCCACAAGTTAGGGAAACCCTAAACTTGATAACCAAGTAATAAAGATTAATCTCAATTGGAATTCTTTTTAGAATTATCTGCCAAGTGTTTTGTTAGCTCAAAAACACTTCAAGATAGAAATCCAACAGACCAGAGATAATCTTATCTTATTGACTCATTGAGGATCGTTAGATGGAACACAAAAGAGTTTATGTTTTACACAAGTCCATCTAAGAGATAAATGAGTTTTGGAATTTGACTCAGAGTGAAATTCAAAGAGAATATTCACTAAATCCGACACCAGCAAGATGACCACCGTCAGGTTCACGTACTGGTACGTGAACAAAATAGCCATCTCGAACTCAGAAGAATTCCGAGTTTCTGGTACGCAAACCGGTTCGTGAACCGTGCGCCTGTCAGATTTCGTCAAATCTGGATTCCGCTGGAAGTACTGGGCTGAGCCAGAACTTAGACGGGAGAACGTCCTCAGCTGTGATCCATGGACTCTTTGCTCAAGAGTACTCCTTTAGATTCATCCATATCCAATAATAGTTTGCAAGCAAACCATTGCAATGGACACATGGCACCGAATCTGTCTCATTCATTCTTGTACTCACAGTATTTGTGGGATCAAACACTGGTCATGACACAAGGCCACATTACACAAGAATACAATCTCAATCGCTATTATCACTACTAAAGTAGTCGACTATATTTCGAAAGAATAGATGAAGTAGAAATAGAAGAATATCCATAAAGTCATAACTCCTACTAACCTTTTGTCGATGAAGAATAATTGATGTCTTCTTTGTCTTCACAGTCTTCGTCTTCAAGGTCTCTACTACTTTGTCTATATCCCATTTCCGAAATCTAAACTCTAGTAGGCTAAATCAAGAATTGAGTTTTGACACCTAAAACTGACAACTAGCTTGACATACCAACGCTAGTGGGTTTGACCGGACAATGCCCTAACAATCTCCCCCTTTGTCAATTTTAGTGACAAAATCAATTTACATATGGATTCAAATAATATACAATGAAGTACTAACCAGATGTAGTTCTTGATTACTTGAATTCTTCAACTTCTCCCTTGAGTCTTGATGTGTTCATTAAACTCTTGTTGATGAATCCGTAGTCAGCAGTCACAACATATCCAGCTCAAACAACCATAAAGGTACGCTTAAGCTTACGTAATTTTGGTATGCTCATCCCACATGTTGTTTGTGCGTAAGAGTAAGAATCTGAGCAAACTTTGAAGTTGGTGTATCAGAACTGCTAAAGTGATTCTACTCATTCTTGATACGAAGTTGATCTCAGCTTTAATTACTCCCCCTCACTTGATACTTTATGAAAAGCACAACAAGTAAGCACATGATGTTCTCCCCCTATGGTAATGCAACCACAAGAACAAGAACCATATGTATTCTCCCCCTATTTGTCACAAAAATATGACAAAGTAGTTTGAGACTAGGGTTTCATACACCTATAAGAACAGGTGAAGCCAAGTACTCGCATATCAAGTTTAAAGATGGTATACTTAGGTAATCTAAACAACAAGATACCTGAGTTCTCACCTTATGGAGAAATAAAGATACACTTTCTCCCAATATTCCACAACCACGCTCCCCAAAAAGATTTGTTATTAAGCGCAAGTTCAATAAGAACTCTCCCCCGTGTGGTGTTATTCAATAAAGAACAACTGACAAAGACGAACATGGACAAGAACAATTGAATGTTATCCAGTTTTGCTTTGTTGATAATCTCTTTTCCTTAGCCAATTTCGGAAAAAGAGTTATATGATTCTGAGTTTGAGAAAACCCTAAAAACCATATAATCAAAAGTTTCTTAATCAAGAGAAAAAGTATAACTTTTGTAAATAGACACAGCTTTACGCACTACCGAAGCAATGGAAAAAGCCATGTTTTGCAATAAGATTGAGG
>JAJJMA010291069.1:0-15803 GCA_023529015.1 Papaver nudicaule | reverse complement strand
AACAGCACCACCACCACCTTACAGCAATCACCACACCACCATGACCATTACCATTACCCACCACCAACATCCCCAATAGCACCACCAAAACACCAACAACAGCAGCACCCATACAAATCAACACCCAAAAGAGAAAGAAAGTAAATTAACACACATGAAAACAGTCATTCATCCAAAATTAAACTTTTTGTCAAAATCCAATCAAAATTTCACAGGAACGAGAAACCAATACTCACTCACATTGAATATTCACACAACATAACTTCAAAGCAGACCCAATTTTGAACAGCCAAAGTAACAACAGATTATGAAACAAATTCCAAACAATCGAGTAAAACCCTAAATATTTCGACCGAATCCATACCATCTTTGCAAACCCATCAAATATCATCAACAAGTAAACATCAATTCGTAAATATCATCTCTGGGATTCATTGTTTTTCCTCTTCTTTCTCTGTTTCTCAGCGGGATATTTTTCCTTCAACAAAGTGCAATATAAAACACTAAAAATCACAAATTTGATTAGTAAACAAACCAATGTTCTTCATTAACAATTCAATCTATCAAAACAAAAAAACCCATTTCAAATCGAAACCGAAAATCAAAAACCTAAGTCAGTAAAAATCCCAATTTTGAGAAACCCTAACTTCAATTTCTACTCCATGCATCAAATTAACATAATTAAATCAAAACCCTAGATCAAATTAGATCAAATCCTTCCAAAGCAGTAAAATGAAGAAACAAAAACGAGTTGTAAGTTTCAATTTTTGGATCTTATACTATTTAAAAGGGCAGGTTTAGGTTTTGGTTTTGGATCTTATTCTAACAATAAGAAAATCGAGAATAAGTATCTGGTTTAGGTTTAGGTTTCGGTTACGGTGGTGGAGTGGTGGTGGTGGTGGAGGCAGTAACAGAGGGGAGGAAGAAGGAGGAAAAGAAATGGTGCGCAGAGAGGGAGAAGAAGAAAAATGAGAACGAAGAAGAAGGGTTAGGTTTAATTGTTAGGGAAGGATAGAGATGTAATTTTTATAGGGAATCTTGACTAAATCAACGGGTTTGACTTGGAATGTGGGCCCAGACAAAAAACTTAACGGAATGGCCATTTTGTAAAACAATTTCAAAAAACGGCCGACATATTAATTAGCCATAATTTTTGTGGCCATTTTAGAAATTTGCCCTAAAAGTTATTATACCCATATATATGCTCTTTCATTTACTGTATTTAGATTTATCAACAATTTAGTAATGTTATTAAGACGTTAAATTCAAATAATATCAACATATTATAGTATAAAATATTATTGATTTCATAACGTGTCCGCGCCCTATTGATTCTTACTGCGTCCGGGTCCGTGTCGTGTCGTGTCTGAGTCAGTGCAACCCAGGTGGCTGTGCTATTTTTGTTGTGTTTATTTTTTTCCGTCGGTTTGTGTAGAACCTCCCTTCAAAATTTAGGTCGCTAATATCATCATCAATGACTTGATTGTTATATCATAGTAGTAACATCTGCTACTCAGTTTACTAATCTATTCCGGTAAAAATCTTTGGTTGAGAAGAGAAATTATGTACCTTTTAGACGTCCTGAAGTTCATATAGATATTTTATTATTTTCAAAAATGATTTGTTAACCGAGGAACATCCCATCAAAAATTCCGAGAAAAAGATTAAATGGTTAACACTCTACAAGTCAAGCACACACATACCCCAATGATTCACTCACATTCCTCTCTGCCCTTGGATCCAAATTTGAAATAAATTGTGGAATTCTTTTGGTGGGATGTGTATCATTATTGGGCTGACCGACCGGAGGGCCCGAAGAGAGGGAGTCCCTTTTATGACCACCTTTTTGTAAAATGAATGATAACAAAATTGAACCAATTTGATAACAAAGATTTTGGTAGGATACCTGCTAAATTACTAAGTAGTCCTTATCAAATTTAATAATCACCTTTCCTAATTACACCCAACTCTCTATCACACAACCAACACCACCACTAATACATCCACCACCAACACATTCCACCACCGCCACCTCCACCATATTCCACCACCACTACCAACAACCGCCACCAACCACCGCCACCGCCATATTCTGCCACAGCCACTACATTCTCCCGCCGCCACAACTAACATTCCGTCACCATTCACACTCCACCACCGCCACATTCCACCACCGCCGTCACATTCCGCCACCGCCATAACTACATTCTGCCACCACCACCACCGCCACCACCACATTCCACCACCGCCACCACCACATTTCGCCACCGCTACATTCCACCACCATTACCATCGCCACACACACTTCTAATTCTTCGATCGGCCCTCCCCACCATGGCAGCGGTGCACTAGTTGTATCTTTTCTTGACATTTTAGCAGTGAAGCTCCCCTCCAAAAGCTATGGGGCTACACGAACACGCTCTATTTTTGTTTGAAGTTCTCTCGTACAAACAAGATGGCTTTTCATTTTTGTTGTTTCTCTCTTAAGAATGCATGTATCCATCCAAGTATTTTGGTTTTTGGAGGTCCATATTTATTAAGAGATGCCACTACATTGTCACGTGTAGAGTGTGGTCAATGAGTCCAAAAATCAGCTGACATAATATTACCCCATTTTACAACATTACTTCAATTCCTTGTATGGTTTGCCCCTCTCAGAACATCCGATAAAATTAGAACGATACAGAGAAGATTAGCATTTTACCTAAGCAAAGATGATATGCACAAAATAGTTTTAGTGTAATTTTTTTTTTGTTTTCTTATCAGAATGACGTCTTTGTTCTACCAACTACTGATTAAATTTTCATACATGTCTGGGACCAATTTCCAAACTGTAATGGTGGTCCATTTCTCATGCCATGCGGTCATCACTAAGTAACAATGTGTTTGATTCATGTTCCTACGAAAACAAAAATTAATGCAGGATAGTGTTCCAAGAATGGTTTGTCCTATATGGTGCCCGCTCCTAAATATTTGGTGCCTATTTTTATCAAATCGAGATGGTGAACCATCAAAGGTCATCAACCTTTGTGCATCCCCCGGAAAGCACATATGATTTGTTAACTTTGCTGAATTATTGTATTCATTGTTGCATCATTCAATGTAACTTGAAGATCACTTATTAAAAGTTGCTATTAATCACACATGATTGATTGAAGTCCCATTGAAGATACATAAGTTAAAGATTTTTGAGTAAGATAAGGAACCAAAAGAATATTAAGTTAACCTCTCCTTCGGAGAAATACATGAGAGATACCAAAAGCAAAAGAAAATTGATACGATTACTTGTTTCTGGAAAATATGTTCTTTCTTATGGTCTTCTTTTCAGGAAGAGAATTTGTCTTCTCAATGTTCAAAAGCCACTAATTAATTGATATCTTGATGTAACAACACCATATTCCAAAGAACAATCTAACTCCTCCCGCACAAAATTGTGGAGAAGGAGAAAGGGGTGCGCAGCACACGAGCAAATATGAATTAGCAAAGGAAGGGCTATTGGATCAGAGAATTTAATGGTGGTTGTGGTTTTTGAAGGAGATTCATTTTTGCCGCTGGAGTAAAAAACTTCAAAACCATCACCACCATTGGATTCTCTGATTCAATACCCCTCCTCCTACTAGTTCATTTTTGCTCCCGCGTTGCGCGTTCAAATTTTTTTTCTGAATGAGAGGATATGGGCTTGTTGTGAGAAAGCCACGCTAGGTTGCTAGTGAGGTATGTCTAGTTAGTTGGGTCATATTTCTGGGGATCATGTACAAATGTCGATCAATAAATTCTTACCGATAGGAAAGACTTTTGTACCCTCTCTTTTCTTATCGATAAATTATTTTTGTGCTGGTATAAGAAAAAAAATTAACTTAAGTTTCTCGCTTCAACCAGGCTGTATCATAATTTGAGTATATAAAGGGTTATAATTTGCACAACCAGATTTAACTAGATCATAATCTAACCAGATTTGATTGATAAAAAGAAAAGTAAATAGAAATTTAAGTTTAAAAATTCATATGGGACTTAAAACTTCCAAGAAGAATGAACATTACAGCTAGAGGAGAACTACTGCTTTTACAAACTGAGCTAACTAATGTTTGACTCGATTCTACTGCTGACGATGTCATTCAGTGGTCTTTAACTTCTACGCAAAACTTCACAGTTAGCTCGGCTTACGTGCATCTTTTGTCACACTAATGGAGCAGACTGCAACTCTATTTTTAAGGTTATTTGGCATAAAAAATTGCCTCCAAAAATCTCATTATTCTAATGGGGCTTATGTCGTAGCGGGTTATCAACAAGGGATAGACTGCGTAGAAGAGGTATCGATGTCCCAAACGATTGTCTATTCTTTCAGTAACTCCAAATCATTTTTTTTTTTGCATTGTGAGTTTGCCATGGAGTTATGGGCTGCTTTCTTGTCGAAACTGAATTGTAGTTTCACCATTCCTACTAATGTAATCACTACTCTGCACTCATGGTATAAAACTTTGCCGGACAATTCCCACATCACAGTTTGGAACTTTCTCCCTGCAGGCATCATGTGGAGCATATGGCAAGAGAGGAATGCAAGAGCTTTTATGTAACTAGTTTTGTGGCTACTGTGTTTGCTAAAGTAAAATAGAGTCTCTATACTCTGTAATGGTTAACTAGCATTCTCTGTACTTTGCTTAATGTCTTGTTTTCCCACCATCTAGTAGCCTGTTACTAGTTGTTTTTTTATTTTCTTTTGTAGGGTGGTACAAGCCTCTTTGTACCCTCTCGCTTCTTGATCAATATAATCCTCTCTTTGCCGATTAAAAAGAAAATTTAAGCTAAAACATAAGTCACATATTTAATTTAGGAGATTGGGTTTTGTGAATGGGTACAATTTTAGAACTCCTCCTAACCACAGCAGTCCCCATTCTATGAGAGAGAGAGAGAGAGAAAGAAAGAAAGAGAGAGAGAGAGAGAACCAAAATTGTGAGATCCCCTTCCAAAGACTATTCTCTTGATATTTATAGAGATCTCTCTCTCCTATTATCCTGACATGTGTCCCACAATCTCTTAATTACAAAAATGCCATTCCTTTATCCTAAGGCTTATCTTGACTCATAGTCTCACTGCCTTGACTGACTCATTTTGACTTCTTAAACACCCAAAATGTCTAGACCCAAACCCAATTGGGTAGACTCAATTAGGCCACTTCCTATGGAACACCTAAAACACAAAATTTGGCTATTTTGGCTGGCTATGGACGTTGCAAACCAGTGTTTTGACGTTGCAAAGTTGCAAATTTGCAACTTTGCAACGTCAGATGGAATTAGTATCTATCGATGGAAATTCCATCGACGATACAAAAAGTGTCGAGGTCGATAGAATTTCTATCGACGATGGAATTTCCATCGAGTAGATTAGCTTCATCCAACGGCCTATATTTCACTCCCCAATCCAACGTCGATGGTTTAACTTAGTTCGATATTTCTCTAGTTTGCACTCGATTTCAACTGTCAAATAGGATACCTAATTCAAAAAATTCTTCAGGGGGCGTTGCCCCCTCTAAACCCCCACCAGGGGCGGTCTCCCCTGGACCCCCACGACCTGACCTGTCAGGTCGACCCCAGCCTGGGGGGCTACGCCCCCCAGGACCCCCCTATGTTCTGGTGTTGAAAATATTCCTCAACATTCATCGTATTTCTGGTTCTTATCTGATTTGACAATACATATACTAGTGACAGATATTCAACACCAGAAATACGATGAATGTTGAGGATTATTTTGAATTAGGTATCCTATTTGACAGTTGAAATCGAGTGCAAACTAGAGAAATATCGAACTAAGTTAAACCATCGACGTTGGATTGGGACGTGAAATATAGGCCGTTGGATGACCCTAATCATATCGATGGAAATTCCATCGTTGATGGAAATTCCATCGAGGTCGATGGAAATAGCATCGACGTCGATGGAAATAGCATCGACATCGATGGAATTTCCATCGACGATGATTTTTCCATCTGTCGATGGAATTTCCATCGATACCCACTGCCCCATTTCAGCTTTGCTAGTCCACCTAGGATTGCAAAATGGATGATTTGAGAGGTTCCATTGGAACCGGCCTTAAGTATGTATCAAGCCCATTAGGTCCTAATAAACTTGGGTCATCCACATTAGTCCCCTGACGGTCGGACGGGCAAAGTGTGCCGGGTCGACCGTCACCCATGGATACCCAAGTCTAAAATTGAATGAAATTATTAGAACGAGGGCGTCACGATGTGGGGATGGACAAGACGGAACAGCTGAGAGGAAAAGGGGTGTGCGCGAGTAATGGCTTGACGAGTAAACGTAAAAAATTAATCATTCAAGCGCGTATTGGATGGTGCGCTCGAAGCTCTTGCAAGAAGATAGGCGAGCTCGGTTTTTGGTCCAATCTTGGAATATGATAAGTCGTAGCAAATGATGATTTATTTTATTTTCTAAATATGAACAGAAGCCAAAATAGCGTGTGCATGGCTCCAAAAGCTTATGACTATGGCGCGTTAGTGAGGTAGTTGACAATTTGGAGCTCAACTCGTATAGAGTTCATCTTACGAGGCGCAATTCTCGCCGCGTTTCAATGGTGCGCTAGGGGCCTTTGCGACCAAATGAGCGAGCTCCGCATTCTGCTGAAACTCGGCATATGACAAGGGGTAGTGATGACTCTTGATTCAATTTTGTTCTTACGAGATGGTCTGATGCGAGGATTGATTGCTTTAATCAATTATGATATATTCTTATGTGGCCACTTGATACTATGCCCTGCGTTAGCTGGAGAGGCGCGCAAGTGAAAATTTGTGTTTTTATGGTAGTCTGCTATCGTGAACGGGGATTAGTCCCCATGTATTTATTTTGTGTTTATATAGCTTAGGCGCGCTGAAGAGGCAACTGGTGGAATCTGCTATTGTGCACGGGGGTAGTCCCCAAGTATCCGTTTTTCTTTTATATGGCTTAGACGCGCTAAAGAAGTAACTGGTGGTTTTGGGTTTGACTTATTATCTATGTTGTTGTTTAGGAGTACTTTGCTGAGATTCACTAGTGGAATAAGGTCTGGTTAGCACAATCACCCCATTCAATTAAATCACAGCCGTGGGCTGAAGCAGTCCAAGCCCAGCCCTTAACTGTCTTATTACAGAGAAAAAACTGGAATTAGCCCAAACGCATCCCTCAACTGTACTTCTTCAACCACTCAACCTACGGTCAGATCTTAGATCCATTTTCAATGGTTATGATCTAATAACTTACCTAGTAATTATCGACCACATAAATAAAGCAAGCAAACTACTTTCCTTTTCCTCTTTCGCTTTTTCTTCTCCACCCCAAGCAGTAAAATCCTCCTACAGCTTTAACTCTTCAATCTGTGTATGAAAAAACATCACAAATTTTAATTTATGTTTATATCTTCAAATCCCTTTCATTAGAACCATCATCTTATTCAAAGATTCTCATTTTGAAGCTTCATCAGGAGATGTAAGGGTTTAATCAATAGTATTTGTTTCTGATGGATCAGTTACTTTAAGACTTTGAGGTTGAGTTCGATTTTTGAAACATCCACAGGTAATTTCTCCATCACTGGCTACCTCTTCGAAACCCTTTATCCATAAATCGATTTTTCTTTTTACAAAATTTATTTTCATTTTGTCTATTCAATTTGTTTGATTTTAGTGTAGAAATGTTTGTTTTTTCTTGTTGATTTTCAGGTACAGTTGGATTTCTCCGATATCTACAGGTTTAGACTCTCTATCACTTTTGGTTTGATTTCTCCAAGATCTACAGGTATAGACTCTCTATCACTTTGGTTTGATTTCATTCAGTTTTCATATAAGATTTTATTTTTATTTTTGAGAATAGTCTTGATTTGTGTTATGTGAAGGATTTGGTATTGATTTAGGGTTGTAATTGATTTTACTGGAATCTTTTTACTGTGATGGTTGTGTTTCCTTTCTCGTAGAAGATAGATCATGGCCGCCTCTGATTCAAGAACGACACTGAAACGAAAGCATCACTCTTCTGATTCTTATAGGTATATCTTCAATTTTACCCCCATGATTTTTTTTCTTTTGTTATTTGTTCTGATAAAATTGCTGTTTTTTTTTTTTTTGGTGACCCAAATTTGCAGTTCTGGAAGCGATTCTGATGGTGAGGCATGTAATCGCAGAAGCAGAAGAAGACACCACAAAAACAAGGTAGTTGTTTCTTTCACGCTTCAGTTTTCTTCATGATTTTGATTTGTAATTTCGTAATTAGGTTTTTTATGTTCTATTGTTTTATCGTAATTAGGTTTTTTCTGTTCGATTGTTTTATCATTAATTGATGTCAGAATTAGTCATAACTGTTTGAGATGTGCCGGAAATTCGGCACCATGTTAGCTGTTACTTACTCTATGTTAGTGATAAATTGCATAATTGTGTGCCGGTGCTTGTACAGATAGGGTGGAAGTTCGCGCGCATTGACGCAACATCAATGTAGCTTTCTTGTTTGTCATATGTTTTGTTTATTAGGCATTTCAGTGTTTTGGAACTAGATTTGTTGTACTTGTGGTAGAATATAGTATGCTTATAGTGTTAGTTTGTGGTTTAGTACAAATTTCACCTTTGACTATTCGCTGCAGTTGTCTGATGATGATTGGTTCAAGCATTTTTACTTTGATATGTGTTTTTCTCTCTTGCAGGGTGCATCACTGGAACCAAACCAAATGACGTCAAGGATTGGTCAGGAGAGTTCAGCACTGGAACCAAACCAAATGACGTCAAGGAATGACATATTAATTTGTTGTTTTTTGTGAGCATGTTTGTGATTGTTGGTTTGTTGTTTGTTTACCAGGATGATGGTTTGTTGGTGTCAATTTATTCACTTACGGGGAGTAATGCTCAAGATGGAAATTTCTGGCACTTGATTAATTTAGTTCACTGATTTTGTTTACTCTGATAAGTTTTCTTTTATTCATGCAGGAGCTAAAATGGAAGGAAGATGCTATTGCACGATGTATTTCTTAGATTAGTCTTATTGAAGTTGAAGTGTTTATATGTTAAATGTCATATAATCTATCGAAAGCTCAACCCTGTGAAGGTATCGTTAATTCCTTAAGTAGTTAAGTTACATATTTTAGTATAATTTATCATCTCACAGCATGGTTATCCTTGGAGTTGGCTTTGTAGATCAGAAACTGTCTTTGTAGTACTTCTGATAGTCTAATATTTCTCCTTAGTTTTAAGAAGGTGAGATGTATATTTTGTGCAAAAATTGCAAACATCACTATGTCAGTGACTTCGATGGTTTTACGCCACTTAGTAATTTCTTGTTTACACCAAATGTTTTTTGGAGCATGTGATTGTAACTGTATTCGGCTTTCGGAGGAGTTACCGTCTCGCAGATACTAACTGGTCATCAAGTTGATGTGGAATTTAAAATTAAATGAATTGGCTAAATTAGAGACCTTTTTTTTTTCATTGTATTTGGTGTGCAGGGTTATGTTTGGAGTGCTAATAGCTCTTTTCGTCATACTAGTTTACTAAAATATTGCTTGGACATTCAAATGAACAGAGAACCAATGCATTTTTTCGGGAACATACTGTACATGTTTCTGTGAGTCTTCACCTCTCAAAACTGTATGAAGATATTGTGAGGCTCAAGGAAGAGTTAGAGAAGGGAACCAAACTTGTGAACCACAACTGCAGTATGTGGCATTTATGACTTTGTTAGGTAAGTCATTGGCTACTGGCTCGGTGATGTATACTAAGAGTATTTTGAAAATGCTGGAATCCACTTGCAGTATCATCATTGATTAATTTCCAAGTTGTTTCCAACGGGGATTTTGGTATTTACATCATACCGTGTAGCTAAATTGAGTGGAGAAATGAGCGGTATTAATAAGGTGGGTGCTCAATAATATGCTACCCTAGCACTCCATTTAAATAGATTCATTTTTTGCACTCGAGATATCTGGAATGCCTTTCGTTTGATGTATTTTCATGGATATAAAAAAAGTCACTCTTAGTGTTTGAACCTTGAACTGCATTTTGATTTTTTTGTCTTGGATTTCAATCTTCATGTTGTCCAGGAGTATGTATTGCACTTACATGGAACATCAATGCAGTAACAACAGCCTGGATCAACACATAATCTACGCAGGGTCATGCACTTACTCTTGTTTGGAAGTTCTTATTTACTGAGTACTAACTGTATCTTGTCATCGATTTCACAGGTTTTCTACTTCATTGGATTTGGGATCTTTGATATTGAATCCCTTATTAGCATCTGAGTTATTCAGGTCCGATCCCATACACTTTCTGCATATGAATACTTACAATTTTTTCCCTTTTATGTCTTCGTCATTCTTTGTTGAACTGTCAATCTTTGTATGTGTGGCTTGAGTACTTGTTTTTCCTTTTTATACCTTAGAGAAACAGAAACTAATATTGATTTTTCTCTATATATCTATGTTATGTAACAGTTGCAGATCCTCAAAGCTTGTTAGAGGATAAAAAACTACGGAACAGTTTAGGTCAATACAAAGTTTAGGCTCTCCAAGTTACCGTCATACATTTATTAAATGTTATGTCACAGTTGCAGATGTCCAAAGTTAATTTTATTTTATTTTTTTAATTTTTAAGAATTACATGTACAATAGTAATAACGTTGAAAATATTTAGGTTTGGTTGCAGATTTTTTTTTTTTTTTTTTTTGTCATTGATTATTTTGGAACTATTTTGGTGAATTCCGAAATGTGATGGCTTTAAATGAATGAAAAAAATGAAGTCTTGTTTCATTTGTCAGGTTTTATGGATTAAGCTCAGTCAGAATGATTCCGGAATCTCCGACTGATTCAACTGAGTCTGAATCAGGAATCAGATCGGCTGATTGAAGTTATTTTTTTATTATAAAAATGAAGCGAAAAGACAGTCTCTGGCTGGGCTTTCAAAGGACAGAAATAAACTGTACTATCTCTAGTTCAAATAAGATCTGTGCTATAGAAATAGCACAAAAAAGTTAGCACAGTTGGGATTACAGTTGAAAACTGTACTATTAATGAAAGTAGTACAGTTTATGGCTGAGCTTAAACGGACGATTTCCACTAGTGATTGAAGTGTAAATAAGGTTATCAACCCATTAGTCCCCTGATTGTTGAGGAGGCGCCGTCTCTTCAACAATCATACTAGTTGATAACTACTTGAGGCAGGGGGGTGTCGTGTGAGTATGAGCACTTATCACGAGTTCGAATATGAATAGAAGGCAGAAGAAGTATTTTGTACAAAGTAAAGAGAGGTGACAAATGAATACCTCGTGTTTTGACAATCTGAAATGGTGTGTTCGAGTCCCTGTTCCGTTTATGAGGTGGATTCTTTGATAGGCGGTTTTCCATATGTGGCGAGAATATTTTCTTTCATGGTACAGTCCCCGAGTGCAACGACGTATGGTACGCTACCATTCTGTTTGCGTATTCGAGCGCCCTTGGTGGAACATGGTGGACATCTCTCCGAGTGGTCTTTGGAAAACCCCCGATTTGTTTGGGCGAGATTTTCCGTGTGATGGACTGTATTTTTGGCAGGCACTGATGCACTAATTGTAGAGTAAGAATCCTTTGAGTTTGGCTTAGTTTGGCTCACATAACGAGGTTGGGCTTTGTAGGCGAATGGATCGAACTTATGATCGTCGTACTAGCGCCCTCAGTGGCCTTTTGGAGGTCGAACGTTTTGTCAAGGATATTGACGCAGAAATTGAACGATGTAAGCGCGCAATGGCTGTAGGCGCAGTTATGCCATTAGTCTGAACTTTTTCTTATGTAGATGCCGTGTGGCTTTTAGAATTTAATGGGAACGTTTCTTTATTTTGACGCATGTCATTCATGCCCAAGGCAGTTCCCTTTTGCATTAAATGTGCTAATTTTGTTGATAAAAAGGGGGTTTTCTATTGCCTATTCCCCTTTTAAAATTTTCCCCCCCCCCCCCCTCTTTTTTTAAAAAAAAAAATCAGGCGTAATGGCATCTCTGGATGGCTTGTGGGTATTAGCCCTTCCCGCTACTCCTGGCGCACTAAAGCGTGCAAATCTTGAGAAAGAAGTGAAGCGCTTGCGTGGTATCCTTTTGGAAAGTAAGGGTTTGCTTCAATCGCATGAACATCGATGTAAGAGCATTCGTGTGGCTTTAACGGAGCAATGCGAGACTATGGAGTTGATTCGCCGTGCAGGCGCGGATTCTGTTTTACGAGGCAAGGCGCGTCATCGCTATAATGAGCTCGTGCAACAACTTTCTAAAGAGGAGGATTATGCTGGGTATGCGCGGGATTCCGTTGATTTTGTCTCACAGCGCGTTGCTGAATGTGAAACCGAGGTAGCTGGACTGGTTAATGTTTAAAATATGCTGTAATGCCTTTTTACACTTTGCGAAAACGCGCTTTCTTGTAGTTGGCTGATTTTCTTTTAGTTGGTTTTTCTTCATGTTTGTTTAGAGAGGCGAGGTTTACTACGTACGCCTTTGTTTGTGTTAGTGATTTTTTTGAAAAGCTTCTTGTTTATATCCTATGTGGGCTAAATTTGTTTTACTAGTGAGGCACGCGTTGAGCGGTCCTCCAAGTACGTTTTTGTTTAATTGCCTCATGGGCTAAATTTGTCTTACTGGTGGGGTGCGTTGTTAGGCGACCCCCAAATATATTTTTGTTTATGTGCCTCGTGGGCTAAATACCTTTACTGGTAGGGCGCGTGTTGAGCGATCCTCCGAGTATGTTTTCGTTTGTGTGCCTTGTGGGCTAAACCTCTTTTACTGGTAGGGCGCGTGTTAGGCGACCCTCCGAGTATGTTTTTATTTATGTGCCTTGTGGGCTAAATCTCTTTTACTGGTAGGGCGCGTGTTTGGCGGTCCTCCGAGTATGTTTTCGTTTGTGTGCCTCGTGGGCTAAATCCCTCTTACTGGTAGGGCGCGTGTTAGGCGACCCTCCTAGTATGTTTTGTTTATGTGCCTCGTGGGCTAAATCTCTTTTACTGGTAGGGCGCGTGTTTGGCGACCCTCCGAGCACATTCCGATAGTATGATAAATGGTGTAGATTAATCAGTTGGTATAACGCCTGTTTTAGGGTGGCCGCGTATCAGGCGTTCCACCGAGCGTGTTCCAATAAACGTGTTGTATAATAACCATTGGTATAACGCCTGTCTTAGAGTGGCCGCGTATCAGGCGTAATACCACCGAGCGTGTTCCAATACAAAAGGAAGCGTGTTCGGTGCGCTTCCTGAGGCAGCGGGTTCGGGGCGCTCCTCATGGGTTTTCGGTGCCCAACCGACCAGGGTGCTCAGTGCCCTTCTCAAAAGTCGATTTTGTTATAAAAGGAGGCGTGCTTTGCGCTCCTGAGGTGATTGTGTTTATCATACCCTTTGGGTTTTCAGTGCCCTTTTACAGAATTGCAAGCATTTTGAGTGAAAGTGACAGGATGCTCGTGTAATGCATTTCAAGTTTATTTAAGCTAGGCATGCCTCCATGCGCTCTTTTGCATACATAATCTTAGA
Source organism: Papaver nudicaule (assembly GCA_023529015.1). Lineage (NCBI taxonomy): Eukaryota > Viridiplantae > Streptophyta > Magnoliopsida > Ranunculales > Papaveraceae > Papaver > Papaver nudicaule. The sequence goes on along the minus strand of JAJJMA010291069.1, from coordinate 2,306 downwards.
GTAGAATAAATGAAACTAGTCATCATGGCGAATTATGAGTAAACTAGAATATTTATTGTATTTAAAGGGGTTTCATACATATTAGTGTTGCCCCTTCTCTAACATAGAATCATTAAATACATGAAATGTGTTGAGGTAAGGATGTATAATTGAGCAAAGCATTGATATATTTTGAAAATACTCGTACGCAAGCAGATGTTATAAATGGGCTGGCTATCATGTTGTTTTGTAGCTGAGATAGTCATGTTCGTGGCGCTTTATATATAATAAGATGGAACGATTTTAAATGTAAGTCCCCAGACCAATAAATTTCAATAACTAAGCATTAGAATGTGCGATTGGACTTAATTCTAATTTTTATGATATTAAATCATATGAAGAGTCTATGTACATGCAAGCAGGTGATCCAGCTTTAAAGGTATCTTGTGTTGTCACAAGCTCCGAGCTCTAGAAATGGCGGCATACAAAATGTTGCGTAAACATATAGTGCGCTAATCATGTACTATACAATCCTAAGATGACGGCGGGCCACATACAAGATAATTATGTTTTGAGGTATACAAAAATATATTTATGCGAGTCCATGCACATAGCGGTATAGTTGGCTAATACATGTTATTGAGCAGATATTCAATAAATGAGTACCGGATTGTAAACAGAGGAAAAAGTGGTTCGAGAGTACCTTAGAGCGCATCCAAAGCTTATGAAAAATAGTGAAATAATGCATAGAGGCGCTATCCTGGCGCTGGTGGGGCAAAGATGTTAGGATCACGAAGCCGCGCTGACTAAGGCTAGTATTTCACAAGATCGTGTGGCAATAGGACGACAATGGCAGCGCAAGAGCGAGCGAGGCTTGATTGTTTAAATAAAACTAGTAGTGTATGTCGCTGGTCACATAGCATTTCCTAGTACAACGTGATGTTGGTGAAGTTTGAGGTAGTTTAGAGAGCGATGATGAAGCAGCACTGAATTTTAGTGTTGGCGCCGGTAGATATGGACGCGGAGGTGGTTATAGGGAGAGAAAGCTCTGGCGTAGTCGAAGATTGTGGAAGACTCGGCAATGATGTAGTAAGGGTAGGGCGGCGCTGAAGTAGTCTGAAAAGAGGCGCCGGTGTAGTCATAGGGCGGAGGTGGGAGATGGACGCGGTAGGGACCTGATGAGCTTCTAAACTCAGCACTTTCTTTGATGATGGCGGACCCAAAGAAACTAGGTGGGCGCGGAGGGCCGTAAATACGCGCGTATGGGACTTGAGAGAGCTTATTGTGGCTGATTTTGTCGTGGCGAGATCAGCGTACAATCACTATTTCAAATTTGGGGGCGCGACAAGACAAGAGTAGGGAGGGCGCTGATGTACTTTGTCTTATTTTTTCTCTTATTATTTGCACCGGACCGGTCGACGGAATTATTAATGAGCCAAATGTTGCCAGAATTGTCCCCGGAAAACTGACTCGGTCAAGCGCGTTTGCGTAGTCGGAGCTCCTGGAAGGTTAGGCGTGGGGGTGATGCTGGCGCCTCCTTGACAGTGAAGTGAAATGACACGAGGAGGATTTAAGAAAAGGTGGATTGAGGGCGCTGGTGCTCATGTGGGCATGATGAGAATATTGTTTAGGTGGACCCGAGGGGGAAAGAAAACAGTAGTATGAAAGAGATAATGCAAACACGAGGTGATGTGACAGACGCGGAGATAAGTGCTTACTTTGTTGCTTGACAGATGCGAACGTGCGCGTGTCGTGTTGGTATGATAGACGCGCTTGGAGAGAGAAGTGAGGATCTGCTGGGCTAGAGAGTAGCCTCCGCCTGTGGTCGCCAAATGTGAATGGGTACAATTTTAGAACTCCTCCTAACCACAGCAGTCCCCATTCTATGAGAGAGAGAGAGAGAGAGAGAGAGAAAGAAAGAGAGAGAGAGAGAGAACCAAAATTGTGAGATCCCCTTCCAAAGACTATTCTCTTGATATTTATAGAGATCTCTCTCTCCTATTATCCTGATATGTGTCCCACAATCTCTTAATTACAAAAATGCCATTCCTTTATCCTAAGGCTTATCTTGACTCATAGTCTCACTGCCTTGACTGACTCATTTTGACTTCTTAAACACCCAAAATATCTAGACCCAAACCCAATTGGGTAGACTCAATTAAGTATGTATCAAGCCCATTAGGTCCTAATAAACTTGGGTCATCCACAGGTTTCTAATATTATTGCTAGGGCTTAGGAGGATGGATATACTCGAGTGAGTGTAAGCAAAGTCAGAAATTAGTTTATGACTCCTCTAAATCAAAAGTTATATAAATAAGTGCCAATAA
>JAJJMA010291064.1:0-10874 GCA_023529015.1 Papaver nudicaule | reverse complement strand
ATCTATCTATCTGAAACAACAGAATAATGGCAGAAGGAAGTGGTGGTTCAATAGCATCAACGATAGAAAGTTATAAACGTTGTGATTTTTCCTCTCAAGATGTAAATTTATTGAGTTTCTGCCACCGGAATTCCGATCCAGCGCTCTGGAAATTTCATCGGTAGATGGTTTAACATCGGTAGATGGTTTTAACATCGGTGTTTTTCCTTATTTTTGTGATCAGTGCTCCTTTTCTTCTTCTCCGGTATTTCTTCATCAGTTGTTGTATTTTAGTTACATTAATAATTCACATTTCTCATGCATGTGATGAACCAATTGCTAGAGGGAAAAAAATAAATTAAATTTTATTTTTTTATCAATTGGCCAGTTTTATTGTTTTTTTCATGAAAATGACTTAGGGCAAGCATTTTGGTGCCATTTTTTGGTGTTTTTTACTCAAATATTAGGTCTAAAAAAAGCGTTCAAAACGCAACTACTATGGTTGAGAGGCGGCCACTGAATGACCGCACAAATTTGGGGGTTGGGGGGTGCGTATACTGAGTGTACTCCCCGTAGTCAATGTTTGACCTTGACCATTTTGTATTTGCTAAAATGATTATATCCTCCATTCTTATCAACTTAAGCAATTTGGCTTAGTGGTAAAGTATTTTGGGCTTGGGTACTAGATCACAGATTAAGTACGATCTCTTCTCCTAATGTTTGGCTAAATATATATAATAATTTACATTAGTCCGGGAGCGGGGCGGGGTCTTGGGTGATTCAGAAACTTATTTTTTGCTTGGTTTTTAAAAACGTATTTAAGCTAATTAATCTTCTTTATTTTCTGAAAAATTATTCTTCATTACGAATTGATTTAGAGTAGAGTTTACCGTTGAGAAGGAGTGATTTATATGGGGTATAATGGTTTATATGGGGTGTAAAGGCGGGTGTGAGTTAAAGAAAAGTCAAAAAAATTTTTGAGGGGCGACCACTCAGAGAGCGCCAAAAATGGGTCGTACACTGAAAGGATGCTATCGTCCACTGATTGAGTGGCCTCAGAGTGCGTACACTGAATATGCGCCCCTTAAAAACGACATAAAACTTGTAGCACATTGAGACAACTTTTATATTGTCTCAGAACTTTTACATACAATGTATGTCATTTTACCTACTATTCATCCAAAAAGTGCACCATAATGCTTGCTCTTACATGTGGTGTAATCTGGATACATCAGAGACTCAAATGTATGAATAAGAAAATGGATGATTTCCTTAAACAATCATAAAATTCATTACATTAAGCTGAAGAATTTCATTTAACGGAAAATGATCACTTTTTTTTTTTCCGAAACTGAAATGAATCAATTGTAAAAAAGAGAAAAAAACATGTATATATCAGTGCCTACGTCCAATAAACAACTATGCAACAAACAACTAATGAGACACCATAATTACTCTATCTATGCAGCAAACACACGTATTTGAAGCCCACCATAACCTAAACTTTCCACACAGATTTTCAAGTAAATGTACATTACCACTAAAACTAATTAAGGCATGAACAGTACTATACTACTATTTCATTTACCCGCCATCACATGATGAAATGCATAAGTCACACCCACTTTAAAAGTGTTCACAAACTAGTGCCATCACAGCACGTGTCAGTGATAATCCCGCCACTATGTAAAATGTACAATTTCGACGCTTAGCTATATATAAATTCGGTTCACGATATAAACAGTGTGTAAATAATTTATGTGTAAAATTAAATTAAGCTTCGTTTTAGATGTTAGAGCATCCACAATGGTAATGCTATAATAGGTTTTATAGTTATATTTAGGATTCAAAAGCGAAAAAACCAACCACAGTCTTCATACTATGTATATCTAAATATAGGATAGCATTTTTAGGGTTTTGTTTCAAAATTTGATGGAGCACATATGTATATTGCGAACGTGATGAGCGCAAGCTAACATTCCGTATCTCGAAGAACGAACAAGAGTAATGCGTCTCATTTTCAGGCACATGTATAACTTGAGTTTGGTTGATCAGGCGCAAGTGTATCTGAGTCTATTCACCAGGCGAATGTATATATTGAGTCTCATCCCACTATAGCAATCTCCCATAACCGTTCATTTCCAAAATCTCATTTTCAAATCCCAAATATGTCATAGCATTTGGCATTTGGGACCCTTATGACTGTGGATGTTCTTAGGGAAGTACCTGCAGGGCATTTTGGTCTGTCTAGAAAATTAACCACACTAGAAAACAAAACAAAATAGATATTTTAATATTTATGGTTATATAAATAGGAGGGAGGATCGGGGGACATTTTTAAAAAGACATTCATCTATAATGTTTGGCAGCGGTAGATCTGAGCAGCTGGGAACGGTTGAGATTATCATAGGAAAAAAAACAAAACCGCTAAAACTAAACCTATACAAGAGATGGTATCTCCATTAAAGTTTCTGCAGCCAAAAACTTTCACCATTAACAAACCTCTGCAACTAATGGAACCACCACCTACAGCGGAACCACCAACAACGCTGTCTACACCAGAGTTGCACTACTGCTATTGAAATCCGACATTCTTTTCCACGTGATTATTTACAGACTAATCAATTTAAAGAATCCATGATTATTAATGGTTTGGGCAAGATCGATACAATTTAAAGAAATTGAAAGAAACCCCAGCTTCACAACCAATCAAATCAAAGAAATCATAAGATGATGAGATTCGGTTCAATTTGAGAAACTTGAAAAAATTGAGGCTAAACATAAAATAGATTCTAACAGTCATTTTAAAACAAAAAATCCTAACTCAAATTCACCATACAGTGGAATCATCCCCTTGTAAATCAGTAACAGATGAATAGTGAGCTTGCTTTGAGGCTTTATTTCTCTTTTACAATAAACAGATGCATTAAGGGATTCAACGAAAGATTGAATCATTAAATTGAAACTTTGCTCGATATATCATCTTCTCAAAATTAACATTGAACTATCAAAAAACAAAAAATCCATCTATATAACCCCTTATTTTCTTTTCATTTAATTTCCCATTAACCCATCAATCATCAATTTCTTATTTTGGTCTTCGTAGTAATCATCAACACCACCGCCATTAATCCGGTGGTTTTGGTTTTACATCTAACCATCACAGCCGTTCTTAGTGGGTTAAACAAACGGCCAGGAGACATTGTAGAAGAATGTCTTTCTAACAATGTCTCTGGATCCTCTATCCTATTTTATGAGTCTTATAGATCCAGAAAAAGGGATATATATTGACACGACGATAGCCGTATGTTTTGTTTAAGGCAATAGCACAAACAGTTTGTAGGCTACACAAATTCGACATTTCAAACTGAGTTTGAGGATATTGAGTAGTTTAAGGATACGAAATAAGTTCAGAGATAGCAATCGAAATCAACTTAAGTTTGAGAGTAATTTAGCCTAAGATCAAGAATCATACCATTATTCTTTGTACCTAACATAAACAAATCTTGTCCCACTTCATTTGCAGTTAGGAACGTAATATAGAGAAAACCCATTGCAACGATTAGATAAAAATTTAGGATATGCAATGTTAAACGAGTAGTCAGTCCATCAACAATGCATGAACCAGTTATAGATACAGATAAATTGAGTTAATGAGATATTTTCAACTTCAGAGAGTGAATTTCTGTTTGGTTATGATGGGTCCCAAAACAGATATCACCACCACTTTGCACGCAGGGTTATCAGCTTATGATAATGGAGTTTCAACCATTAAAAGCCAGAGAGGGAAGGTCTGGATTCTTAGTAATGATGCTGGTGGAATGAAAGGAATTCATCCTGGTAAAACCTTAGCTTGAACAAGCTTTAAATAATAAATCAGTTAATCCAGATTATGTCAATGCGACGGTGGTGTAATAATCTAAATTTGACAATTACCAAACCGATTTGGTTAGTTGACTGAGTTGACTAACCGGACAATGACTCAAAGCCAAAATTGGAGAAATTTAGAAGATCTTAAACTATGGCTAATTATCAAAGTGGCCGTTTTTTGAAACAGTTTTACAAAATAGCCGACATTGACCTTTTCCGTCCCGTTTTTTTCAAAAAACGGGTAACGGAATTTCACCCACTAGATGGCAGTTAACCCACATGCTAAAAGACATATTACCCCTCCTCATTGACTCAGTTAGTTAAACCAGTTAAACACAACTGATTTAATTGGTGAATTAAATCAGTTCTAGTGAAAATCCCAAAACCCGAACCCGAAACCCTAGAACCCAGAACCCCCTTCACCTGAATCTGAACCCCGTGTGCTGCACCATCGCCTGAACTCCAACATCCCCTGAACCACCACCATTACCTGAAGCACCACCATCTCCATCACCTGAACTAACACCCACCATCACCTGAACTAACCCCAATGACTAAACCTGAACCAGCAGGACATTAACCACCACCACCACCATTTTAACATCGTAAAACACACAAAAACCCATTTTTTTCTCACACATATCAACAGAAAACCCTAACTATCATACTAAACCACCATTTTACACAATTCAAAACCATCAATGTCATGTATTCGACTCAAAATAGATATACAAATCAGGGTTCTGTAAATCCCCAAATTAAATCCAACAGTAATATGTTCTTCATCGATGGACATGATTCTTAGATACAAATCAATATCTAATCGTAAATCTCCAGATTCATACGAAAACAAACAGAAATTTACAGAGAAGAAGAAGAAGAATTAGGGATTTAGGTTAAGAAATTGAGATTATGATTTCTGAAAAGCCATCCAAATCGAAAACGATTCACCTTTCTTCAATAACAACACCATCATCTCTAACTTTCCATCGTCATACGAACACTCCCTCGGTGATTCACCATTTTTTCTCCAGAGAGAAATCAGAGAGAAAAAAACCCTAAACCTAGAAAAGCAGCAGCAGAGAATGGGCTGATGATTCTCGTCTTCCCTATCAACTCCCTTCGTCTGATTCTTCTTCTTCCTCTTCAACTCTGTCTCTTTTTTCTCACAGAAACCCTAAACCTAAGAACAAAGGGTGAAGAAGAGAAAAGCTAGCTAGCAGCAGCAGAGAAAGGGTGAAGAAAAAAGAAGAAGAAAGAAGAAAACGAAAATGATTTTTTCGTTAAGTTTAAAGGGATTTTAGTGTGTTAGGCACGTGTTAGGTGGCACGTGTAGAAGTTCGATCTATCACCGTCTATTGGATGAGCGGTGGATTAGTGTTAGGGATAGGAAGGTAAATTGAATAGGGAATCTTGACCCAGTCAATGGGTTTGACTGGATAGGTGGGGCCAGATGGAAAACTTGACGATTTGGCCATTTTGTAAAACTGTTTCAAAAAACGGCCGACATATTAATTAGCCATATTTTTTGTGGTCATTTTTAAAATTTTCCCAAAACAATTCCGTCATACCATACAAACGGAATAACAGAAGTAAAAAAATGCCGTTCCTTTGAGAAGTGATCTTTTTATAATCATTTAACTTGTATCTGCTGCAAATATTCCAGGTCCTACAATGCTAATCAAGAAAGAACATGTCCTACTTTATCAAACAGTTCAAAATTTTACGGGCTTTGGGCAGCTCTATACTGAATGAATTTATGCTTGGAGCCTTGAAGGTAGAAGATTCTAGGAGTTAGATGATATAAAGCTTTGTTGGTCCTTTGGTAATAGATGAGGACATTTCCATTTCCCCTTTGAACAAAATTCGGTTTCATCGCGAAGGTATTGTATCTTAGCCTTATGTTAACTAGTCTAATACACGTGCGATGCACCTGCCGTTCCATGCATAAACATGCCAGTACGGAGTGCGTGTCGATCTTAAATACATTAAAAACTTTGTTGTTTACTTGCTTTACATAATTCTACATTGTCAGTTGCAAGTATTTTTCTCTCTTTTTTTTTTGAAACACTACCGTTCACAGCCAACAAATTCAATTTTTTTAGTGGGCCATTATTTCTTATCATTACAATTTACAAAGACATGTTTAATCCACAATGTAACTCCATTCTAAATATTGAAAGAGAAACGTCGTTGGATATAAATGAAGACTAATTAAGAAAAACTTTATAAATATAAGGGTATTTTGGTCTTTACATCGTTGATTGAAAGGAAGGCTTCATGAAAATACCGCTTCCCTTAATATTAGTAAGATGTGTTGGTGGTCTCATTTTTTCTTCAACGTAATTCTTCTTCCTAAAAGAAAAAAAGTTTGCAGCATACATGGATCGAATACAAAAGTATCCTCATGTCATATCATAGCAACAAATGTATAGGCCAATAAGTACAGCCAGTCAAATACAAATGAATACGTTATGGCCGTTAGATCAGAATTCAATGGTGGTCAATAAACCCTAGATTCTCCCACCCCTCTCCTACCCTCTTTTATAAGAAGTATAGTTTTCTCCTTGTGCCATCCAAACTCTACGCCTCCAATCTTCTGTTTAGTGAGGACACACAGTAAGCAAACCCTAAATACGAAACAACAGCAGCTCCCTATCAATCTGCAACACAATCATGGTAGAAGCAAGTGGAGGAGGTTTAATAACATCAACACCAACAGAAAGTTATAAACGTTATGATTTTTCCTTTCATGATTTTAATTTTGCATTTTTCTTGTTACGGAATTCTAATCTAACACTCCTTTTATACTTGCCTTTCTTCGCAACAACACATTGAAGAACCGAAGAGCTGAATCTGCTAGTTTAGTTTACTGTTCCCACTATTTTTTCATTACTAATTTGTATGTATGTGATTGTGAACCAATTACTAGAAAGAAAATAAATAAATTATCAATTTGCAAGTTTTATTTTATTGTTTTCACTAATGAAAATACCATATGTGTGATGTAATCTGGATGTATCACAAACTCAAATGGATCATGAGTAGGAGCATTAGCCACACAACTTATTTTCAATCTCTTAACTACACAAATGGATGGTTTCCTTTCTTGAGGGTGCCATTGTTGAGCTTGGTGGTCGGAGGCGCAGATCTGTTCGGCATAACAATGGAGGTAGTCTTCATTTTGGGATCTAAAATCTAGTGTTTTGTTTGGGGTTTGTATGGGCTAGGTATGTCTCTTTTCCTAGGTTATTAAATAGTGGTTTTAGTGGACTTCCTTTTATGTTGGGGTATGTAATATTTGGTACCAATAAATGTCCCACATAGCGTTGGTATCCAATATTTCAAATATTAAGATTTGGTACCTATATCTAACTGAGACCGGTTAGTCAAACCGTTTACTTCACAATAAAACAATTACTTTTGTAAAACAACACTTTATTAGAAAAACAAGTAAACCTAGTCTTGTACATTAGCCTAGTCTTTTTGTAACAAAATAATTATTTTTAAAAGCCTAAAACACCCTCTGATCCAACGGTTGTGAACAAGGATTTAGATGAATCCCTTAAATTTTTCAGATCGACACAGCCGCTAACATATTAGTGACACCGCCATTTCAGATTCAAAGACCACTGTTATATCTATCCATTACCATTCAACATATTACCACCGCTGTTTTTTCATTTGGCGAACCCCACTTTTAATCAATTTCCAATGGTGTATTTGAAACTCCTAATAAAATAAAATGAATGAACCATTTAATGTACAGGGGATTAGACGATAATCATCTTTTTTACCCAAAGGATTTTTGCACTCCATTTTTTCACAAACTGTTAAATAAGTTCCCTAATAAATTTGAGATGTGAAAATTGGTGGAGTTGGTCTACAAAAATTTCAGAAATTGGTGGATCTGGAAAGAAAAAAATATTAAATTGATATGGTTGTAGTCTCTGTGACTCTTTTCTTTCTCGGACAAGTACCCTAGTACCTTCTTTGGATAGGCCCTAAATGAACCTGGCCCAAGGCCTAGTTTGGTTCTTAGCAGTGAACGGTCAATCTTATATGTAGTGGGAGTCGGCTGGGACAAAATCTAACAATGGAATTTCGACCCTAAAACTAGATATAGATCAAATACTAGTAAAAATGGTGAACTTGAATGGACTGAACTCTAAAGAGGTGATGGTTGATTTACCATTTGAATTAATCCCACCATCCATCTCCATAACCTCTCTGCACGTATATCTCCGGGTTCTGTGTTGGAGTCTTGGCTTTTGGTTGGCCCGAAACTGGTTCGGCCTGTTTTCACCAAAAATGGTTGGTTGTTTCAGAGAAGAAACTTTTAAGTGTGTTCCAGAAGGTGGTAAGAAAAATTCTCGAAATGGCTGTGATATTCATTGCTTCAAATTAAATCATTTTGTTGCAGGTTTTACATTAGAGGAACCTTCTGAAACATGAAATTTTGAAGCGTGTCATGTTACATAAGAAACCAAATTCAGCCAGGTTTTACATCAGAGGAACATACTTTAATAATTTGGTAGACGATGCACGCCGGGTGTTTGATAGAAGTTCAGATAGAGAAATAATACTTGGTTCTTCTGCTAGTATGTTATTGACTTGGGGTTTATGTCTTTCCAAACAAAATATCCCCGAGCTGCCAAATTGGGGTATAATTTTGCTTTCCATTGGCCCAGTAATGGATGTGTGTGTGTTTGTTTCCTTAACTGTAGAGGGCTGTGTGTTAGATTTAAAAGACGGGAGAATTTACCCCTAAACTTTGTGGAAGTTCTCATTCTGACTTGCTGCTTGTTGATATGTAGGTTCTATTGATAACCTGCTTACTCTTGGAGCCTATTCACTGCAACAGGCATGGCTGTCTGGAAGCTCTTTATTTGCTTATTCACATACAAGTTTTAACGGCCGTTATATGACAAAGGTAGTTTCACTTCTATTATACTGTTATAAATTATCAATTGCCAAGTTTATTTTATTATGTTCACTAAATGAAAATACCCTAGGTGTGTGATGTAATCTGGATGTTCAGAGACTCAAATGTATGAGTAAGAGCATTAGCCACACAACTTACTTCAATCTCTTAACTGCACAGAATGGATGATTTCCTTCTACACTGTCATTCATTTAAGCTGATGAAGGGTAGGTTTTACAATCATATAGAGTACTTCATTTAAGCTGATGACGGTCATTTAGGTAGGTGAAAATTCAAGGTTATTAGGAACTTTCTTTGGGATGAAATAGCTGAGACCATTTTAGTTCTTCCAATGCCAATCTCAAAATTATGAATTTAAACAAGAATCACAAGTTCACATAGCACTCTACCAGGAATTAAAAACAACTTGAGAACATTTTCTATATTTGCTACGTAGGCCTCCCTACCAGTATCAAGAATCCAAACTTGCTTTTCGACATGAGTAGTGACACAGAACTCTTTAGGGCTTTAAAATCTTCATGACATATGCCACCGCCGTCGTTCAGTAGCATACAACACCTTAAAGACAGAAATAACAAATTAGTATATATCTTGCGGAAAATGAAATGAAAATAATATTCATAAATCATAACAAGCTAGAATGTTTAATTCAAAAAGAGAACATACATCAAATGTTTGAATTACGAACCTTAGGAGGTATCTTGTAGGCCTCTTCTCCTCCTTCTTTACATCTATCTTCTAGGACAGCACAATCATAAACATTCAGTGATTGAAGTGAGGTGAGGCGTAGCATCTGTTCATTTGAAGGTAGATACTTGAGCTTTTCACATCCACGTATCTTCAACACCCTCAGAGATGCCAAATTACCCAACCACTCTGGCAGAGCCACCAAAGAATCAAAATTACTTATCGACAGAGTTTGTAGCGAAGTGATGTATTGAATTTGATCCGGTAGACATTTGAGTTTGGACCAAAACCCTCCAAGCTCTAATTTACAAAGCGATGGAAAATAATTAGTGCTGATCAAAGTTCCTCCTTGGTTTTCAATACTGGCTTCAGGAAATGGAAAGCAGTCCACCTCTTTGAAATATGAGCTAATATAGAGAGATTCAAGTTTCGGGAGGTATTCTATGCCACTTTTTTTCTTGATCATGTATTCCATATCACTGATACATTTTTCACTTTCACCGAATACGATTGTTAATATCCTCAAGGAATTGAAACCCCGTAAATCTAAGGAAGAATTTAAAAGACCACGGTTCACCAGAGTCAATTCGTTAAGAGAATTACTAGGAATTACTTGATTTGGATATTCATCCTCCTGGTCTATGTTAGGACCAAAGCCTTGAAAATTATCGCAATTCCGAATTTCAAGCTGACAAAGAATGTTATTTCCTCTAAGAAATCCCATAGGAAAAAATAAAAACTCCTGGCAGCCAATAATTTCGATGAAAGTGAGAGACGACAGATTGATTTCCACCAATGAGCCAATTTGGTTGCCAATACTGGAATCCTTGAAGAGCAATCTTTTTAGAGATGGAAATTGGTTTGGCATGAGTGTTAACTTGGGGCAATACCGGACGTTCAACTCTTCAAGGAGAGGAAAACTTGAAAGAGAAGAGCGAGACGATGATGAGTTAGCTTGCTCTGACCATTCTACTAATTCATCCATGTCACGTATGGTGAGAGATTCCAGAGAAAGAAAAGAAGATGCATTGGTATTGTTATTACCACCGTAGAACTCATTCCCCATACTTTTCACGGCGCGAAGTCCTTCCATGACTAGAACCTTAAGAAAAGGAAGTAACCCAAGCGGGGGAACATGTTCACAATTTTTGCAATCTTTTAGAACTACACGCACCAAATTAGGAAGCAAACATTCCGGGCTCATCATCCAAGTTGAGAATTTTGAACCAACGTAGTTGTAGATCTTCAATATTTTCAGATTCTGATGAGGTTGCAGGCCTTCTAACACTTGAAAAACATCACGTATATCATCTTCGCTGCAGTTTCTTTTACGCGTCCAGTGTAGTTCCAACCGAAGAATGTGTTGTTTGTCTCTTATACCTCCCTCTTGAGC
>JAJJMA010291047.1:0-15354 GCA_023529015.1 Papaver nudicaule | reverse complement strand
CATAGAGCAAATTGTTGAGTTCAGGAATCTCTTGAGTTCTCATGTTCACGTACATACAAAATGCTCAAGTTCAATTAGGAAAGCTGAACGCGTATATGAACGCGTGTGCTGTTCAGACAATCTAAGAACTAACTCAATATTCCACATTATACTTGAGCATTGGTCATATAGTGACTTGAATGCTTGAGAGAACTAATCTTTATATCCTTCGGATCACATAAACAACATCATAGACTATTTTCATGATAGAATGGTAAATACGAAACTTGAAAGGAAAACTTTTCTAACCTTTAGTGAGGACGATATGTTTTTATCAAGTATATAAGCTCCGATCTTCATCTTCAATTGTATTTGTCTCGAATACCTAAATCTATCCTAGTCCGAGTTGTAGAGTATATTTATCAAGGATTGTGTTTTTGTCATCTAAACTTGACAACTGACTTAAGATAGCAACATCAGTGGGTTCAATCGAGCAATGCTCTAACAAGATCATTCTTAGATGAATCACTATTCTTAAGATTGTCTAGTTCAGCTTGAAGAATTTTTTTCTCGATCACAACCTCCAGAAATTAGCATTTTGGGACTACTAATTTTTTCTTTGTGATCGTGTGTACCTGTAGCATCAAGTTCCTTTTGTGAGGTAACAATTTGACTACGAAGTTTGTTACATTCAACCTTTTTAGAGAACAAAGACCTCTGAGCTTCTGAAAGTTTCAGAATACATTCCTTGATAAGGTTATTAGTATCAGTATCTTCATGGTACATTTTTTCATCAGAGTCAGAACATGTGTCCTGATCAGAGTTCCCAGCAGCATAGGCAACATTGTCTGTGTTACACTCTTGATAAAAATAATCATCTGGCATATCATCAAGAGTTGCAATGTAAGCCTGATTCTCTTTTGCACCTTTGGTAGGGCAATTAGAGGACATATGCCCAAAACCAAGACACTTGAAGCATTGAACATCATCATCATTATCACACTTGAGTGTCTCAAGAGAGGAAGATGATGTTTGTTTGGATGTATGTTTGGATAAACCCTTTCTTCTGTTTTTTAAACCGGTGAGGAGAGTTATCCCAATGCTTTATTCGTGACTCACTAGGTTTATCATTAGATGTACTAGTAAGGTTCACGAACTTAAGGGAAACACCTATCTCTTTTCTCAAGAGATTTCTGACATGTTGTGGGATTAAGGACATAACAGAGCTTAATTCATTTTCGTAACGATCAATACACATATCAAACTGGGCAGTTTGATTTTGTCAGAAGAGGTGCAAGGAGGGATCACGACTTTAAAAGTAATTGATTTTTTTCGCTCATGATCAAAGACTTTCAGTTTACTAACAAGGTCACTTCTTGTTATTGTTAAGCCGTGTACTTCTTGGATGACATGTTTCTTTGAATCGTATCTTGAGGGTAATGACCTCAGAATTTTGCTTACTATGTCCCTTTATGGAATAGTTTTTCCTAAAATGTGACAGGCATTCACTATCTCAGACAATTTGTGATTAAATTTTTCGAAGGTATCATCCTCAAGCATTCGAAGGTTTTCCCAGTCAGACATAAGGTTTTGAAGCCTTGCCTCTTTTTCAGCTGTATTCCCTTCGAATACGGTCCTTAATCTTTCCCAAGCCTGTTAAGAGGTTTCACATCTGGACACATGATGGAAAAGATCAGGTGTAACTGCATGTATGATAGCGTTAAGCCCATCATAGTTTTGCTTAGCGGCAAGAGTTTCCACCTCATCATAAGTCGCAATGTCTTGGGGACAAACTTACCCTCAACTAGAACAGTCGGTGGTGTGTATCCTCTTTTGACATAAACCCAAATTTTGAAATCCCGGGCTTGCAAAAACGATCTCATACAGTCTTCCACCATAGGTAATTAGTGCCATCGAACTTTGGTGGTACGTTGCAAGCTCTTATGCTTTGTTCCATGATACATGAACCTCGATAAACACAGACAGTAACGCCTTTCATGTGTTGACCGGCTCTGACACCAACTGAAAAAGCAGGGGTACCGAAATACAACCAACTTTTTGTTTGGGATCATGAGTCTTATGGTAAGATATAGACGATCTCAAAAATCAATATCAAAATCTGTGATAACCTGAGTTGGATCATAACTGATCAATCCCGACGCAAGACAAGTCTTGGTGAATCCCTTGAAAGGATTGATGACCAACTGCAGGTTATAATAACGTACTACTTGTGTTCGATTTAAATATATAATCACAGATATAATGCGGAAAGTAAAGCACACAAGACACCAGAGTTTTTTTTTTAATGAAGAACTACAATCCAGTAGGAAAAACCTCAGGACCTCGTCCAAATTGAACACCGCACGGTACTAACTGTCTACAAACGCTAGCCTACTATCAGACTTCGATTCCCCTACCTATGTGTTCACATAAGCTTAACACACAAGGCTTTTCCATGTCTGCCATTATACGTTATTCTAACGTTAGCCACATTGGACCTGATCCCACTTCCACCTAAGATCGATCTGGCCCATCCAACAATGCTTAGGAAGTGATGTCGACATTATCAAAGCTGATGACGACATTTGGAAGTAATAATACCGTAAGATGATTTTCGAATCCAAGGACACGGATTTCGAATTGAACTCTATCCCAGAGAGTATTTTTGTGTAAGCACCATATTTTGAATTACTGAAATATCAAAATATATCTTATTGAGTATTATTCGCTTTGAATGCTAGCTTTAGGCCAAACATTTAATGGAATATCTTTTATTAAATGTAAAAATGCCAAAGTATTAGATTTCATTAAATGCAATGAATCTATATGAGGAATTTTGAACTTAATAGAAATGTGCTTAAAAGATTTTCGAATTTACTTTGCCTCATTTCAAAGCTAAGCCTTAGTCATATAAATAGGAGTCGGTATCGTTCCTAAAAGCTTTGTCTCTCTACCAAGTTTCATTCTTCGGAAAAGTAAGCTTGTGATACCCGCTATTCCTTTTAGTACGTTTGAGCCTTTGGTCTCCGTCTGGATTAGTGTGAAAGTCTTCTCTTGGGGATCGAGAAGCCTAGAAGTACCTCTTCAGGGAAACTAGTTTATCTTTACTAGTCTTCTTTGTATTGTATTTGTGTTTTGTTCTATCACGTCTATCAAAGTCTTACGAACTTTTTTATTCTAAGGTTTTACTGTTCTGATATAAGGCCACTCAAGATCGTAGTGATTTGAACATATCTTTATCTATTAGCCTGGATTTCTAATCAAGCCGCTTTCGGTTTGTGTGCCAAACAAATAGATATCGAGTGGAATCAAGATCGGATTGATTTGTTTTGCAGGTACTTGGTTCATCAAGGTCATCATATTGCACGCATCCAAAATTGCTTGATTTCAACTGAGACGACAAGGTTACTCTTTCGGGAGTTTTGGTTTATTAACCTTGTTTGATATCTCGAGGTGTTTATTACCAAGTAAACTTAAATAGCCTCGCTCTTGGTGTAAAAGGACTTCGGTGAAATATCTGTTAAGTTACCAAGGATATCATTTAGTAGTTTGACCTGCCGCTATTTGGTTGTTGTTCGTAAAAGTTGTAGTCGTCTAATTGGAGGTCGGGTAACGATAGTCTTCACGAAGGACTGTGGAGCAACTCTTAGGGAAGACAGTAAATGACGTTTGTTCAGTATACTAGTCATGACATTTCTTTTGCAGTTACTATGTTAGCAAGATTCATCTCTGTTCCAACTAAGAGACATTGTGCGGGTGTAAAACATAAGTTTTGATACTTCAGGGTAACACATACATTGAATTATTTTACTCGAAGAATTTGTCCCATTCTTCGCAATTTAAGGGACACGCAGATGTACGTTATCTTTCCTATCCACACAAAGCCGCTTTTCGAACCGAATATATGTTTGCGAGTAGCGACATTGCAACTTCTTAGAGATCGTGTAAACAAAGCCTTCCAACTAGCGACTGGATATTTATATTTTAATATGGAGACATGTTGCAACATTTGGAACCCCACCGTCCAATTTTAACTATCAAGCCAGCGAGAAATAAAAGCTTTCCCCATTTTAAACAAGCCACATCGTGTCTTAGATCTTAATCTTCAGTATTGGAATACCCGGATGAAAGATAGAATGATCAGTTATGGACTCGGAACAACGACACAAGTTAATATAGAAGGGGAATGGTTCATTAACATTACTAACACAACATTCTTTTAGCCATTTACTCTTTCAATATTAGTCGGGACACTACTTGATAACACATTTGACGCTAGGCGATTCGCCAAAGATAGAAAACTTGGATGGTGGGTTACATTCCATAATACAAATGGAGATAAGCAACAAATATCGCTAGCATATAACTCGAGGTCTAATTTTTCTCATGAAAGGGCCAATGTAAATTTTTTTATATATATTTTTTAAGGTTAAAAATTTATCCTTAATTTAAAAGTCCTATTTGTTACCTTATTTTAGTTTGTCCTTTATTTTAAAATTCTAATTCTTAGTAGATGTCCAGGTGCTAGTGCAAATCTATATATACGGACTATTAATCGCTTGCTTAAGACATGTTATCATTATCCATATATCATTTATCTCTTATTTTTCTACTTCTACTTTTGATATATATTTTTTGCATCCCTTTCTATTAACAATGAATAGTGCACTCTCCTTAACATGTTCTCAATTATCTGTGAATCCTTTTGGAACCATTATTTACAATTTACCTATATCGGATATGAATCCTGATTTAGGAGGGAAGGAATTACGTGGAGCCAAAAATTTAAACCCAACCTTACATCGTTGATAGGAGATGACCATTACAAGCTAAACCTACGAAAATCATGTAGGTCAGTGATCGTGTATCTCATTCTCTACCTCCTTCTTTCCCCTCTTCAAATTAATGTCAATGGAAGTTCGAGTGTTGGAAGAAGATATAAGAACCCAGATGATCGTATGGAGTTAGATTTACACTTTTGGAGATGAAAATCTAGAATTAAGATGAAAATAAAGAAAAAGTTTTGATGTTTGAGTGAAAACAACTTACAATAGTGAATCACTGAATTTTCCTGCTAATGGAAGCAGTTTGATGGTTATTACCACTTCTGTTCAAGTTCATTTGTCTCTGTCGACATCAATAACAAGCTATGGACTGGAGATAATGGAGTTCCAGTTACGAGTGAAGTCCCAAAGAAGAAAAAAAAGTAATTGGATGGGTCAAATAGGTGTACAACTTAACAATGAATAATCATTCCTGGTTGCAATGGTCATGGAGTTTATACCAAATGTAGATTTTTTTTTTTTTTTTTTGCAGATGTTATTGTAGTACAGTGGTAAAGTCGTCGGGTGATGACACCGGCGACCTGAGTTCGAAACTCGTCTGTATCGGGGTGAGGGGATTTTTCTTTAGTTTCTTTGCTTAGCTACCTGGGCTTGTAGGTAGTGGGCTTCGGTCCAACTTTAATATAACCTTTACAATTCAAAAAAAAAATAAAAATGTAGATTTTTTTTTAACACCTCAAAGAGAAATTTGTTGTTTAGTCCAGAAAACCCGGATCCATTTAACCGGAGATCCTTTTGTAAAAGTAATTTAATTGTTAGTCCAAAACACGTGCGACTAAGAAACCTTCTTCATCTTCTCCAACTACGATAAAAAACCTGCAACTGAAATCAAAAGAAAACCTTAGATTGAATGAAATCATTAAAAAGTTCATTGAAATCATCACAAATATACTTCCGAAAAACCCAGATCTAAACCAAAAAATGATGAAAACAAGAAAAACCATACTAGAAAATTCTAGTTTATGGTTTTAACAAGAGCAATGGAGTAGTACGTATGTTGTTTCGAAAAACTAGTTGGTTTTTGTTATCAGAGGAATTGTAGAAGAAGAAGAAGAACATCGAAATGAAAAAAGAAGAATCCCTAAATCAGTACATATTGAGCACTACTAACAGTACATGTGATATGTACTGGACCCAGTACATACGATATGTACTGAGTGAAAACAAAAAGAAGTAGAGGAATATCCCAAGTCAGATTTCTAACAGTACATACGATATGTACTAGACTCGGTACATATGATATGTACTAGGGGCAGTACATATGATATGTATTGAGTGAAAACAAGAAGAAGTAGAAGAATATCCCAAGTCAAATTTCTAACAGTACATATGATATGTACTGAGTGAAAACAAGAAGAAGTAGAAGAATATCCCACGTCATATTTCTAACAGTACATATCATATGTACCGAGTGAAAACAAGAAGAAGTAGAAGAATATCCCAAGTCAAATTTCTAACAGTACATATGATATGTACTGAGTGAAAACAAGAAGAAGTAGAAGAATATCCCAAGTCAGATTTCGAACAGTGCATATCATAAGTACTGAGTGAAAACAAGAAGAAGAGTTAAGAAGAATATCCCAAGTCAAATACTAACAATACATATTCTTCTTCTTCTTCATAAATCTATTCTCGAATTTTCTTTTTCAATCTTCTTCTTCACAAATCCATTTCGAATCTTCTTGTTCTCCTTCACTTCATAATGAATCTTTCACCATCACTCGTTTCTCTTTTCATTTCATTGTTTCTCTTCATTTCATTGTTAGATCTAAAATAAAACCAAAACCCTAAATATATGAATTCAAATTCAGATCTGAAATCAAAACAATTTTGTTGTTTCTCTTTATTTCATTGTCGAGAGTTTTGGTTATCTTCTTCTTCTCCTCCTCCATGACTGGTTTCTCTTCCTCTCCACCATGACTGGTTTCTCTTCTTTTCCGCCATGACTGGTTTCTCTTCTTCTCCGCCAGAAGATACACTTAATGAAGTCACACGTGGGAAATTTTTCCAAAACCCGTTTAAAAGACTAAACACTAAACGGGTCACCAGAAAGGACTACCGGTTAATTGAAAACCCAAATCATGGATTAACCAGTATTTTCTACACCTCAAAATCCTTAATGAAACAAGTATACAGAGTATTTCGATTCGAGGATATAGGCTAGGGCTGAGCAACGGATGGATTTTGGCGGATTCTGTACCACCCGTGTCCAGTCCGTCCAAATGGCGGATTCGGGTTCAGCGGGTGGGACGGGTGAGCGGATTGGATACAGGTAATCCGCGGATTTTGTTGAAGTTTCGCAAAAAAATAAAATAAATAATAAATCATGGAGCCAGAACAAGCAGCAAATATCCCATCTTCAATGGTGATGCTGAATCGATGTAGAATTGGTGATGAAAAGACGACTTACCGCTATTTCTTCACTATAATCTCTCAAATACAGAGAGAAACCCCCAATTTCTTCTGCCGTCTAATCTCCCAAACACACAGACGAGAAAAACCTAATTTCTGCTTCTCTCGAATCCCTAATATCCGCTACTTCTTCACTGTAATCTCCCGAGGATTAACCGTACACATTATAAATAAAAATGTACTTTCCTATAATATCCCATATATATAGGTATAATCCCTAGATTACTCTTAAGGTCGGGTACCCATCGGATTTGACGGATTTACCCGTGTCCAGTCCACCAAAATGGCGGATTTGAAACACACCCGTATCCAGTCCACCAAATGGCGGATCAGGTACCTATCCGCCAAAGTGCGGATTGGATCGGATAAATCCAGCGGGTACCCATCCGTTGCTCAGCCCAATTATAGGCATTCCCGACCCTCTCAACACATTTTACTTGAGGCCCAAAACAAAACCGCCTTATGAAGCCCGAGTAACAAACCCTGATCCAACAGAGAACCGACCTTGGAGGAGATCTGTTTGTTCAAAAGGAAATCTCAAAGGCGGTTCTGCAAAAATACCTTCAGCTCCAGTCCTCGCATATAATATCTCTCTGCGTACCCTCAAAAAGGAAATCTCAAAATTCTCAGAAGAAGAAGAAGAATCGAAATTGTTGAATCACAGTAAGTTTCTCTCCCATCTCTTTATATTTTCTGACCTAATTAAACAAATCTGAACTAAAACCCTAGAAATAATCGCGAGAAAACCCTAATTTCTATTTGTGTATTTTTGTTGCTGTTGTTGTTTAGGTTATTGAAGTTAAATGGCACATCCGGGAGGGGGTGGAGCCGAAGCTCACGCCCGATTCAAACAATACGAGTATAGAGCAAATTCAAGTCTAGTACTAACAACCGATTCACGTCCTCGTGATACACATGAACCAACTGGTGAGCCAGAAACACTCTGGGGTAAAATCGATCCAAAGGATTTCGGTGATAAAGTTTATAAAGGAAGACCTCAAGAACTCGATGAAAAGATTAATAAATCTAAGAAGAAGAAGGAACGTGGTGGTGATGAGGACCTAACGTTTGTGAAAAGAGATACTAAACGACGGCGGTTAGGTGGTGGTGTTGCTGAAGAGAGTAGTGTTTTGAATTTAGCTGAAGAAGGTGCTTATCAGCCTAAAACGAAAGAGACTCGTGCTGCCTACGAGACACTATTGAGTTATATTCAACAGCATTTAGGAGGACAGCCACAGGATATTTTGTGTGGTGCTGCTGATGAGGTTATTGTTGTGCTTAAGAATGAAAAGCTTAAGAATGTGGATAAGAAGAGGGAGATTGAGAAGTTGTTGAATACGATAACCAGTACTACGTTCGATCTTATCGTGAGTGCTGGGAAGCTTATCACTGATTACCAAGATGGGTCTGGTGATGTTACCAATGGTGCTACTAATGATGATGAAGTGCTTGATGATGATATTGGTGTTGCGGTTGAGTTTGACGAGGATGAAGAGGAAGAGGAGAGTGACTATGATCAGGTATATTTTCTTGTTTTTTTTTTTTTATTTTACTTTATTTTTTTCAAAAACTAATTTTAGTGTTGAAATGATGTGTGATTAGGTCCAAGAGGAGGAAGTTGATGAAGAGGAGGAAGATGATGGGCCTGAAACAAAGAGAGCTGGGGCTATGCAGATGGGTGGGATAGATGATGATGAGATGCAAGATGCAGACGAGGCTAAGACTTTGAATGTGCAAGACATTGATGCATACTGGCTTCAGAGGAAGATTTCTACTGCTTATGGAGTAGTGATTGACGCAGACCAATCCCAGAAACTTGCTAAGGATGTTCTCGAAATGCTTGCAGAAGGTGGTGACAACAGGGAAGTAGAACGTAATCTCTTGGTGCTTCTGGATTTTGATAAGTTCGACCTAATCAAGGAGCTTTTGCGGAACCGCATAAAGATTGTTTGGTGCACTCGTCTTGCGAGGGCATCAAACGAGGAAGAGAAGAAGAAGCTCGAAGAAGATATGATGGGCTTGGGCCCTGAATTGGCTTCCATCCTTGAGCAGTTGCACGCCACAAGAGCAACTGCTAAAGAACGACAGAAGATTGTGGAGAAAAGTATTAGAGATGAAGCCAGGCGATTAAAAGATGGGAGTGGTGGTGGGGATGAGGATAGAGACTGGGAGAGGAGAGGTTCGGTGGTTGATGGAGACTCAGAGAGTGGTTGGTTGAAAGGACAGCGCCAACTTTTGGACCTAGAAAGTATATCTTTTCAGCAAGGTGGTTTGTTGATGGCTAATAAGAAATGTGTTCTTCCCGAAGGGTCTTACCGAAATCACAGCAAAGGGTATGAAGAAGTTCATGTGCCTGCGCCTAAGCTTAAACCACTTGCTCCTGGCGAAGAGCTTATTAAGATATCAGTCATGCCTGACTGGGCTCAACCAGCCTTCGGTGGGATGACTCAGTTGAATAGGATACAAAGTAAAGTTTATGAAACTGCACTTTTCACAGCGGAGAATCTCCTTTTGTGTGCTCCAACTGGGGCTGGGAAAACGAATGTGGCAATGTTAACCATACTTCAGCAGATTGCATTGCATAGGAATCCAGATGGGTCCTTCGACCATAGCAAGTACAAGATTGTTTATGTGGCACCAATGAAAGCATTAGTTGCTGAGATAGTTGGAAATTTGTCTAACCGTCTTAAGAACTACAATGTTAATGTTAAAGAGCTAAGTGGAGACCAATCCCTGACTCGCCAACAAATTGATGACACACAGATAATTGTTACGACTCCTGAGAAGTGGGATATTATCACTAGAAAATCAGGAGACCGAACATATACACAGCTTGTGAGGCTTGTCATTATTGATGAGATCCATTTGCTTCATGATAATAGGGGGCCAGTGCTTGAGAGTATTGTTGCAAGAACTGTTAGACTAATTGAGACCACAAAGGAGCACATCCGTTTAGTTGGTTTGTCAGCGACACTCCCCAATTACGAAGATGTGGCTATCTTTTTACGAGTTGATCTGAAGAAGGGACTGTTCCATTTTGACAACAGTTACAGACCATGCCCACTTGCGCAACAGTATATTGGAATCACAGTTAAGAAGCCTTTACAGAGATTCCAGTTGATGAATGACGTCTGTTATGAGAAGGTCATGGCAACAGCAGGCAAGTCCCAAGTCCTCATATTTGTTCATTCGAGAAAAGAGACGGCGAAAACTGCAAAAGCAATAAAAGATACGGCTCTTGCTAATGACACCATAAGTCGTTTTCTGAAGGAGGATAGTGCAAGCCGCGAGATTCTACGGGAACAGATAGAGTTTGTTAAGAGCAATGATCTCAAGGAGTTGTTGCCCTATGGGTTTGCAATTCATCATGCTGGTATGTCGAGAGCAGACCGTGATATTGTAGAAGAAATTTTTGCTGAAGGGCACGTGCAAGTGTTGGTTTCCACTGCTACCCTTGCATGGGGTGTTAATTTGCCAGCCCACACTGTGATCATCAAGGGTACTCAGATTTACAATCCCGAGAAAGGAGCGTGGACTGAATTAAGTCCGCTTGACGTCATGCAGATGCTTGGTCGTGCAGGAAGGCCTCAATATGATACCTATGGCGAGGGGATAATTATAACAGGACATAGTGAACTGCAGTATTATCTCTCGCTCATGAATGCCCAACTTCCTATCGAAAGTCAGTTTGTGTCGAAATTGGCTGACCAGCTAAATGCTGAAATTGTTCTTGGGACAGTTCAAAATGCCAAAGAAGCATGCAACTGGCTTGGCTACACATACTTGTACATTCGCATGCTGAGGAATCCAACACTGTATGGTTTGGCAGCTGATGTTCTGGATAGGGACGGGACATTGGAGGAAAGAAGGGCTGATTTGGTAAGAATTAAACTTTCATTATATTACTGCCATACTCTTCTTATCTTTCAGACCTTAGGTTCAGTCATCTTATTATATTGTCTTTGATGTCCTAATACTTAATTTTCTCTCATGAAGAATGCATTTTGTCACTGTCCATATTATTTGTGAAGTCAACAGTTTGCCTACCTGTTTTGAAGCATCATAGCAAGTTCCTTTTTTAATACAAGGGAGCGAAATATGGGTAGTGACTGTTGACAAAGGTTTTTAGGATAAACTAGAATTATGTGTGGAGTGTAATTCCTTATTTCAGCTGGAGATTGAACTTTTTGTGCTAACATTTCTTTGTTAGTGAAGTTCTCGAGTCTTGACCAGTGTAGTTATGATTGTGTGCCTGCATGAGACCCCCCCTGCATGTTCTCTAGATAGTTCAATTTACATATAAGTGACTGATGTTGTAAATTCTCTTGCAGATCCATTCTGCTGCAACTGTCTTGGAGAAGAATAATCTGGTGAAGTATGATAGGAAAAGTGGGTATTTCCAAGTGACCGACCTTGGTCGAATTGCCAGTTACTATTATATAACCCATGGAACAATATCTACTTACAATGAGCATCTGAAGCCAACAATGGGTGATATCGAGCTTTGTCGGTTGTTCTCACTTAGCGAAGAATTTAAATATGTGACTGTGAGACAAGACGAGAAGATCGAACTGGCTAAGCTTTTGGACCGTGTCCCTATTCCTGTCAAGGAGAGCTTGGAAGAACCCAGTGCTAAAATTAATGTTTTGCTACAAGCATACATTTCACAGCTGAAGCTTGAAGGGCTCTCATTGACATCTGATATGGTGTTCATCACTCAGGTAACACTGTACTTTTTGTTTTGGTCATCCGTGGTATTAGAATCCTGCTATGATTATTTACTTGCATCTCCTTTTGTCTTTGTAGAGCGCTGGACGTCTAATGCGTGCACTTTTTGAGATTGTATTGAAAAGAGGGTGGGCTCAAGTAGCTGAGAAGGCTTTGAACTTGTGCAAAATGGTTGGCAAGCAGATGTGGAGTGTTCAGATGCCTCTTCGCCAATTCCATGGTATCTCAAAGGAATTACTGACAAAATTGGAGAAGAATGAATTGGCTTGGGACAGATACTATGATCTATCCCCTCAAGAAATTGGGCAGCTCGTCCGCCAGTCTCATACTAATTTAGGAAAAACACTCCATAAATATGTTCACCAGTTCCCAAAGCTGAACCTAGCAGCACATGTTCAACCCATTACCCGTACGGTTCTAAGAGTCGAACTTACAATTACACCAGATTTTATGTGGGAGGACAGGGTTCATGGATTCGTGGAACCATTTTGGGTTATTGTGGAGGATAACGATGGGGAGTTCATCCTTCATCACGAGTATTTTATGTTGAAGAAGCAGTATTTCGACGAGGACCATACGTTGAGTTTTACTGTGCCAATTTACGAGCCTCTGCCGCCACAGTATTTCATTCGAGTTGTGTCAGATAAATGGCTGAACTCTCAGTCAGTATTACCTGTTTCATTCAGACACCTTATTTTACCAGAAAAATACCCTCCCCCTACTGAGTTGCTAGATTTGCAGCCACTGCCCGTTACTGCATTAAGAAATCCCGCATATGAAGCTCTGTATCAGGAGTTCAAGCACTTCAACCCTGTGCAAACTCAAGTATTCACTGTCTTGTATAATACAGATGACAATGTCTTGGTTGCTGCCCCAACAGGAAGTGGCAAGACAATTTGTGCAGAGTTTGCTGTGTTGAGGAATCATCAGAAAGGGTCGAACAGTGTCATGCGTGTTGTGTACATTGCCCCCATGGAAGCTCTTGCAAAGGAGCGTTATCGTGATTGGGAGAAGAAGTTTGGAAAGGGATTAGGTTTGAAGGTGGTGGAACTAACTGGTGAAACATCAACAGATCTGAAACTGCTTGAGAAAGGGCAAGTAGTTATAAGCACCCCTGAGAAATGGGATTCCTTGTCTCGCAGATGGAAGCATCGCAAACACATACAACAGGTTAGCCTTTTTGTCATTGATGAGCTTCACTTGATTGGGGGTCAAGGTGGCCATATTTTGGAGGTAATAGTATCTAGAATGAGATACATTGCAAGTCAGAGTGAGAACAGGATCCGCATAGTGGCTTTATCAACTTCATTGGCAAATGCAAAAGATCTTGGGGAGTGGATAGGCGCAACCTCTCACGGGCTCTTTAACTTCCCGCCAGGTGTTCGTCCTGTTCCACTGGAGATCCATATTCAAGGAGTGGATATAGCTAATTTCGAAGCAAGGATGCAAGCGATGACAAAACCAACCTATACTGCCATTGTCCAACATGCTAGGAATGGGAAACCTGCACTTGTATTTGTTCCTACGAGGAAGCATGCTAGGCTTACAGCGGCTGATTTGATGACTTACTCTAGTGCTGATGGGGGGAATAGTCCCCCATTTCTACTGAAATCTGAGGAGGAGCTGGAGTCTTTCATTTCCAAAGTCACAGAGCCCATGTTGAGTGCAACCCTCCGTCATGGCGTGGGCTACCTGCACGAAGGCCTCTCCAGTGTCGATCTCGAAATTGTGTCTCATTTGTTTGAAGCTGGTTGGATTCAGGTCTGTGTTGCAAGCAATTCAATGTGCTGGGGCATGCCGTTATCAGCTCACCTGGTGGTCGTTATGGGCACCCAACACTATGATGGGAGAGAAAATACTCATACTGACTACCCCGTGACTGACCTGCTGCAGATGATGGGTCATGCTAGTCGACCGTTGTTGGATAATTCTGGCAAATGTGTTATCCTTTGCCACGCTCCACGGAAGGAATACTACAAGAAGTTCCTGTTTGAAGCTTTTCCTGTGGAGAGTCACTTGCAGCACTATTTGCATGACAATCTAAATGCGGAAGTTGTTGCAGGAGTTATCGAAAACAAACAAGCTGCAGTGGATTATATTACCTGGACTTTTATGTATAGGAGGCTCACTCAAAATCCAAACTATTATAATCTCCAGGGAGTTAGCCATAGGCATCTCTCAGATCACCTTTCGGAGCTTGTGGAAAATACATTAAGTGATTTGGAAGCAAGTAAATGTGTTGCGGTGGAGGATGAAACGGATCTTTCTGCTCTGAACCTGGGAATGATTGCGTCATATTATTATATAAGTTACACTACCATAGAACGATTCAGTTCTTCACTGACGTCCAAAACAAAGATAAAGGGGCTCCTAGAGATTTTGGCTTCGGCTTCAGAGTATGCTGAGCTTCCTTTGCGACCAGGGGAGGAAGAATTGATACGGAGGTTGATTAACCATCAGAGGTACGCATTCGAAAAGTCCAAATGTACAGACCCGCATGTAAAGGCTAATGCACTACTCCAGGCCCACTTCTCGAGGCACACAGTTGTTGGGAATTTGGCATTGGATCAGCGAGAGGTTCTTCTGTCTGCTAGTAGGCTTCTCCAAGCAATGGTTGATGTAATCTCTAGCAGTGGTTGGCTTGACCTGGCTCTTCTTGCTATGGAAGTTAGCCAAATGGTCACTCAAGGTATGTGGGAACGTGATTCCATGCTTCTTCAACTTCCACACTTCACCAAAGAGCTGGCTAAAAGGTGTCAAGAGAACCCAGGGAAGAGTATAGAAACAGTATTTGACTTGGCGGAGATGGAGGATGACGAGAGGCAGGAGTTGTTGCAGATGTCAGATTCGCAGTTGCAAGACATTGCTCGTTTCTGCAACCGTTTTCCTAACATTGACATGACGTATGAGGTGCTGGAGAGTGATAACGTGGTGGCTGGGGATGATGTATCGATGCAAGTCACACTCGAACGGGATCTTGAAGGAAGATCAGAGGTGGGATCCGTGGATGCTCCCAGGTATCCAAAATCTAAAGAAGAAGGTTGGTGGCTGGTAATTGGTGATAGCAAGACTAATCAGCTGCTTGCAATCAAGAGAGTGTCTCTGCAGAGAAAATCGAAAGTGAAGCTTGAGTTTGTTGCCCCAGCAGAAACTGGAAGGAAGTCGTACACGCTGTATTTCATGTGTGACTCTTATCTGGGTTGTGACCAAGAGTACAGTTTTACAATTGATGTCAAAGAAGCAGGTGGTGCAGGTGATGACAGTATGAGAGAGTGATACTAATAACAGCTGGTCTTGTCTTGAGTAGTTTTTGTTGATTGTAGTTTATTCGAATTTAATGCTCGTAAGAACTGATAACAATGTATTTCCTCTTTCTGGGTTATAATTTCTT
>JAJJMA010291028.1:0-16346 GCA_023529015.1 Papaver nudicaule | reverse complement strand
ACTGACTGAACTACCGATGGTTGGGTAACTCCAGATCTATAGTGCTTATTGAAATCGTCCAGTATGCTTTGCTGATCTGCTTTCTTCAGGCCCTGCACATTATCAACATTTGTACTGAATCATCACACAGTAATTGGAATTCTGCGCAAAGAGAATTAACAACCACAGAAATAACACACTCAGCGTCACCAGTTTCACTAGAGGTAGACCATACATCACTTTCAGGAAAGTCAGCCTTTCTCACAAGCTTTAAACCTACTGAAAGTTCAAGCAGACAATGCAACCAGAATTCAGATCATGGCCTCATTAGGCATACACAAGGAGGCTGTTTATAAACATTAGGCCTAATTTAAGACCTGCATTCAAAGATTTGACATGGACATGGCATAAAACATCAGTCTCTATACTTCTTAGCCAATCCAAAATCAATTACGTACACCTGATTTCACAATATCACCCACCATCGACTCGTACAACAACTGTGGATGCTTTGTCTTCACATTTTCCTGAAAAAAACACCAAAACCAGTCCATTAACAGAGACCTAACGTCGAATAATCAGCTTAACATACAAAGGAAACCAAAGGAATAGGTTGAGAAAATTCATACCAGCAGCATAGCGGAAGTACAATCCAGCTAAAATTCAATGAATTCGAGTCGAGAACTCCTTCCCTTCATCTACAATTCCAAAAACCAACCAATCAAATTCCTTGACAGTATTTCTTTGAGCTCAGTACATAATTGATTTAAACCTAAAAAAATTAGAAAAAAAATCACAGAATAACCAAAAAACCAAACCCTAGAAAGTCAAAGCAACCAGATCTGATGATATACATAACAAAAATAAAAATTCAATCCAGGAAACTGAAATAAAAAACAAACACATGTCTGCTAGTGATTACGAAGGCAAAATCTCGTTTCTAGGGTTGATTCGAATTTTGAGTTACCGAAGATTTTTTGACTTAAGATTGGAATCGATTGCAGAACTATGAGAGATGAGATTTGAAAACGAAACTTTTGATTTGTATCAAACAGAGATTGATTTCAAGAAATCTCAGTAGGAACCGAAGAAGAAAGGAGAAAGGGAGAGTCGAGAAAGGGAGAGTCTCTCTCTCGAGAGAGAGTTGGTGAGAAAATAAAAGGAAGAAAAGGAAATATCGGAAAATATAAGGAAAATCTAATTTCCGGTAAAAAGACGTATTTAGCCCTTCATGCGCAACGCTAGTCCACGTTGCTATAACGTTGCTTAATTAATAAAAAAAAATTATTTACAGCAACGTTTAAAAAAAATTGCGCAACGTTATTTGACGTTGCCACGTGTGCAACGGCTATTAACGTTGCAGATGCAAAAAATAAAACGTTACAAATCAGGCCCTGTGGCGTAGTGGTCCGGCATTTTCGGATCCCACTCTATACAGAAGCCTAGCAGGGGCAGCTAAATGCTAATTGGGGCCCCCCTCCTAATCTGGGGCCTCCATTTACCCGCCCCAATTGGCACTGTTCACAGTGCTCGCGCCCTGTGCGAGCACTTAGCGTGCACCCAAGCACGGTTGGGAGCTTGAATTATACATGAATTACACCCATGCATCTGGGTTTTTTTTTTTTTTTTTTTTTCTTTTTTTTTGGATAGAATCCATGCATCTGGTAGATGGAATGATAAATGTGTTTCCACATCCACATGTTAGATGCATACATATCTTCAAAGACCACCACTTCTTGTAATAAACACAAGTAATTTTGATAAGAAAAATCATACTCGAGTATGGTTGTGTAGCATTTTCCAAAATTCTGTGCAGCCAACCTTGCAAACGCATAAAGGACAGCTGACTGCTGACTGCTGACTGCTGACTGAGGTTACTTATCTGATCAATTAGCATCAGATTAAAGTAATCTAGTTAAGCTTATCCTTGACTTGGCTTGGTCAAGGGCGGTGGTTCATCAACCAAACTTATTCTCTTTCTTCTTACTTTGAGACATGTTATAAATTATTTATATCTTTGTTTTTTCTTTTTATACTGCCAGGCGGGCCCCACTGCCAGCCCAGCCCCACCCCAACTTTCCTAAATTTTGTATACACTGGGGATCGACCCCAAGCCACTCCTATGGAGGGCCGATGAGAAACCACCGTTCTAAGAACAGGTTCTCAACTTATGAAACCTATTTAAACCCCTTGAAAGGTGAACTCTCAGTGCATCAACAGACTGCAAAGGTTAATCTTCTTTACTAATTGTATAACTGTAGGAATTTTATATGACCAAATCATGTGCATGCCCACACTAACATTTTAGCAAAAAAAAATACAGGTAAAAGTTCATGGCCGGAGCTGGTGGGCTACTCTGGAGAGTCTGCTGCAGCGATAATCGAAAGACAAAATACAAACGTTGACGCAATCGTAGTGCCAGAGGGATCAGTGGTGACAGCGGACATAAGGTGCACTAGGGTTTGGGTCTGGGTTAATAAGGCTGGAAAAGTTTACAAGACACCTGTAATTGGGTAGTAAAACTTCATACTATTTGCAAATTGATCATGACCTTTTTTTAAGTTGTTTTATGTATTATGTATCATATATGCTCTGTGTAATAAGTATCCTCCCTAAATTTGGCCCCATGAATGATTATTTGGCCCCATGAAAAAATAATTCCGGCGGATGTTATATAGTAAAATCGGAAAACCCCTTATAAAAGAAGATTGTTTTACCCTTTCTCAATCAGTTGATTAAATAGTTATTAAAGTGTAAATAAAATTAATTAGTCTTAATTCTGATATGTAAAAACAAGATTAAAAATGATCAAACAGTATTAAACTTGAGAATCACCCAAGTTTTTCCCCAAAATCTTGAATCTGAAGAACGCATAATCGGTCTATATATATATAGACAGTTAAGCCGATTATTCTTGAATTCTCGAACAATCGGTGTATAATATAACCCGAATCCGCCGATTGTTGTTAGTCGACCCAGAAATTTACACAAATCAATCGGTGCATTTATACAAACTATTAAACCGATTGTAATAATCTAAATCGTTATATATTAATGGATATAAAGGACGATTATGGTAAAAATAGATAAGGAAAACATATATTTGATCAACCATTAATCGGTGTATCTCAGGAAAATCATCGAACGATTTAAAAGATCTTTTTTTTTTCGGTAGTTAAAACCAAATATAGGGAACGATTATTGATTATCGCCAGACAATCGTTCGATATATACAAGATTATAAACCGATTCTGCACAGTTTTTGAGTAATATTTAATGACGACTGTTCGATATCGTAAACCGTGTGACTTTAATTATGTCAGTACAATGTATATACACGGTATGTCCACATACTTGCATGTATGCCAAGCGTTTTTAGTGAAATAAATCCCAATAAATCTTAATAAAGGGCCTTTAGGTTTCTTTTGGGTTATAAATAGGATAGGTTATTAGAGAGAAAGCATCAGTTTTTATTTTCTAAAATCATCTGAGAATATAGAGATATAGAAGTTTTAAGGTTCAACAATGGCTGTCTAGAGTGAGTTGCAGATATTGTTGCAGAAAATGTATGATGCTTTGGATGAATACAAAGAAGAGGAAACCGCGAGGGATGAAAAGGAAGATGTTGATCCAATAAGAATGTGGAAACTTGGTGGCTTTTTGGTGAACATTCCTAGTCTTAAGATAAAGATCAAGGACAGTTTTTGTTAGGACATTGTCTTGTCAAACCCACTAGCGTTGGTATGTCAAGCTAGTTGTCAGTTTTAGGTGTCAAAACTCAATTCTTGATTTAGCCTACTAGAGTTTAGATTTCGGAATTGGGATATAGACAAAGTAGTATAGACCTTGAAGACGAAAACTGTGAAGACAAATAAGACATCAATTATTCTTCATCGACAAAAGGTTAGTAGGAGTTATGACTTTATGGAAATTCTTCTATTCTACTTTCTCTATTCTTTCGAAATAGTCGACTACTTTAGTAGTGATAATAGCGATTGAGATCGTATTCTTGTCAAACGTGACCTTGTGTCATGACCAGTGTTTGTTCCCACAAATACTGTGAGTACCAGAATGAATGAGATAGATTCGGTGCCATGTGTCCATTACAATGGTTTGCTTGCAAATCGTTAGTTGGATATGGATGAATCTAAAGGAGTACTCTTGAGCAAAGAGTCCATGGATTACAGCTGAGGACGTACACACGTCTAAGTCCTGGTCAGCCCAGTACTTCCAGCGGAATCCAGATTTGACGAAATCTGACAGGCGGACGGTTCACGAACCGGTTCGGAAACCAGAAACTCGGATTTCTTCTGAGTTCCAAAGTGACTGAACATTTCGCGAACCTGTGCGCGAATCCAATGTTGGTTACTTTGCTGGTGTCAGATTTAGTGGATATTCTTTCAGAATTTCACTTGGGTCAAACTCTAAACTCCTTTATCTCTTAGATGGACTTGTATATCACATATATCTTTTGTGTTCCATCTAACGATCCTCAATGAGTCAATAAGATAAAGATTATCTCTGGTCTGTTGGGTTCTATCTTGAAGTGTTTTTGAGCTAACAAAACACTTGGCATATAATGATAAAAAGAATTCCAATTGAGATTAATCTCTATTACTTGGTTATCAAGTTTAGGGTTTCCTTAACTTGTGGGACAAGTAATTGATTGCTTTATTCCAAAGCAACCTATCTTATTGAGTGTTATAAATAGAGGTGTCTATGGACAAATACCGCAAGCATCAAGCATACGTGAAGGTCCTTAGGGAAGGTAACGTAAACTCATTTCACTTCGGTGAACGCTTGTTGTGGTATAGTCATCCTCTATAGGTTGCAGCTCCTCTGGGAACTCCCTACGACTATAAAAGACTTCTCTTGAGAGTTGGGAAGCACAGGTAGGAGATTGAGACCATATTTGGTTGAAATCGGATTAACCTGTAACCTTGGTAACCTGATCACGTTCTTGTCTATTCCATAGTCCGTCTCTTCTACTATACGGCTATTCAAGAACTGATACGTTACACACAAGGTTGCAAGGTAGCAACACACGGCTGCACTCAGTGTTGTAAGACCTAGTTAGCTCCAGTTATACAAGTTTCTTAAGTGATTCTTCGTGTATAACTGAGGTAGAGACAAATTGGGCATAGCTTACTCGGTTTGCTTGTCAGCCCTGATTTGTGAAGTAGATTTCCATATGACCTGGATTTAATCATCCGAAGGAAGTCAACTTGTGTGTGGTAAACTGATAGAGGACAGTTAGACCATGCGTCAACAATTAGGTTGCAAAGCCAGTATTGCTGACACAAGCCTTTGACATCGGTCAAAGCAACTCCTAGGCCTGTAAAGGACGTCAGCTGGGGGAATCAAGTGCGTGACGATCTGTAGGGGATCTAGAGACGTAAGGAGTGCGACAGTATCCAATTCGCTTGGAGGGATGGAATTGGTCTCTGCTACATCCCAGACCGAAGTCTTATAGTAGGCTAGTGTTTGTAGTCAGTTTGTACTGGGCGGTGTTCAATCTGGACGAGGTCCCGAGGTTTTTCTGCAAGGCAGTTTCCTCGTTAAAAAAATCTCTGGTGTCTTGTGTGCTTTTACTTTCCGCATTATATCTCTGATTATATAATTAAAGCACCAAGTAGTACGTTATCCAATAACTGTAAAGTTTAACTCCAAAGTCCCAACTTTGTCGAGTTGATCCCCAAGATCACAACTCCAGTTATTAGAGTTTGGATATTGATTTTTGAGATCGTCCAAACTTAAACCATAAGACTCACGAGCCAAAACGAAAAGTTGGTTGTATTTCGTTACCCCTCCTTTTTCAGTTTTGATTCGGTGAATATTGAGAAGAAGTTGGTCTGCTTCTTTGACAATCATTCTGAGAAGTTATCCCAACCCAATTCGCGTCTCTGTCTTGTTATTGGTGAATTTCTTCAGATATATATGGATTCTCCTAACAAAGATTTAGGGGTTGCGGTCTTGGGTCCCAAAGTAATCACTGTAGGACTCCTCCTATTCGAACTTTCTCTACCCATATTGGAGATGTGCCTGTATTTGGAATGGTTAGAGATGGCATGGAAGAAGCAGCATCCGTTAAGGGAGAGGGAGGACAGGCCTCGACCAGTGGGGTTAAAAGGAAGCACTTGAGGAGATGGTGAACAAGGGGTCTTTTTAATTTTATGTTTATGATGTTTTATGAAGTGTTTTTATGATTTTACTTAAGGGTTTGTATGTTTTCTGTTCTACCAATTTAAGGAACAATCGGTGTATCAGTACAACTATTTCTAACGATTATGGTTATTGTTTTATATAATCGGCGTTAGAGTTTGTGATAGTCTAACGATTTTGTACACTGAAAAAGCCCTGAGTAAAATTGTCATATAATCGTTCTATATATATATATATCTAGATAAACCGATTATATCCAATAAAAACTGGCATAAATTTAAGGACTGAAGCTTCATTCATTGATTTAGGAAATTGAATACATGGTTTAGGAAATTTTAAAATTAGATAATCTAGTAGGTCCAAACTAGCCTGTCATCCATTAATACTTCATCAATGAATCTCGGAGCACGTCTCTTCAACACGTTATAACACTTCTTGAAAGCATATGGTTGTCGGCCTTGGCGTACTTCCCATATAACCGCGAATCTCGCTTTCTAAAATTAAAGAGTGAAAGAAAAGCATGAAGTTAGTATGCAAGAATGTAACAATGAAGAAAATACAAACATGTCTCGATACTCACTTTCCACCTACTAGATCGTTGGGGATGATGGTTAACCATTTCCATAATTCTAACGTACTCTCGCATATCCATCTTCATGTGATCGAATCGAAAGCTCAACATTCTTGAATTTCGTAGTTTTCGATTCCCGTTGCGCTCTACAAAGACTTCTTTGACCCTCTTCCAAAACATAGTGCGGAGTTCATTGGGTCGTTCACGTAGGACATACGCGAATGATTTCACTAGATCTAAGTCTTCTTGCGTGTCCTAATTCCCCCATTCCCCAATTATCTCATATTGAATTGGAAAAAAAAAGTAATGGAGGAAGTAGAACTTCAAGTTTAGATAGAGGGTATGTGTGTGGAGAGGTTCTCTTATATAGATGTGATTCCAACGGCTCTTTTTCTTGGAAAAATAATCAACAATCGGTAAATATTTTTAACAAATGACACCGATTATAATGCTGCCCCAAATTTTGAATAAAATATCGGTTAATAAAAAAGTCCACTGAAGGCCGATTGGACAATGAAGCATCGGTTGAAAATTTTAAAATAACAGCCGATTATATAACAACCACAAATAGAAATTAAATCGGTTAACAATGCAGTCCACTGAAGGCCGATTGTAACAAAAATCGGTCTACAGGATAAAATATAAATGCCGATTATGTCTATGAAAAATACTTTAACGGATTTAACCTTACACAAACAGACATGTAATCAACCAATATAACAGTTTGCGATAAAAATCTTGAGGAGACGGTAATGTTTTTCGTACTTGAAGATCTTCCCGTTAATTCGTTGCCATTCTTTCAAAGCCCTAGCTAAAATTTCATCATCGCTATATTCCGAAAGTTGAGCTCGGATCGACCTAACCAACTGCATAAATCCGTCGACTCTTTTATGTATTTTTCTCCATCGCATCCCCAACGCATTCTGATCTCGCACAACTTGGCTTCTAGGTTCATCAATTTTGAACTCATGGGTGACAGTATTCCACAATTGGGCTCATTCACTTTAACACGATTTCGTTTCATTTCAGCAGGGGTCGGATAGAAAATCATATAGTTTTTACAAAGACATAAATTTTCTTCCCACATAAATTTGGGTCGTGGTTTAGGTCCATCGGGTAACGAGTCTAGAGGATTTTTATTGGGTTTTTGAACCTTAGATGACGACGAAGAAGAAGAAGTTGTAGATGATTTGAATCGCTTAACTACTGGGTTACCATAGTGTCTAGGGGGAGTAGGATACCATCTCTTAAATGGAGGGGTAGTGAATAGAGGAGGAGATGTAGCTGATTTTTTGGTGTAGTAGTAGTTATTGATTATCTCCTTAGTTATGTTCCGAGTTTCGGGAATAGGAGACGTTGGAGGAGTACCGATAGAAGATGAAGGTTTAGCCATTTTGGGGGTTGGAAACACGATTTTAAAATTTTTGAGGAGTATAGGTAGCATAGTACTAAGAGTTCTCTATGTCCTTTTATAGATGAAAGCCCCAACAACTATTTTTTTCAAAAACCGGAACATAATCGGCGTTACCTATAAGTAACACACGCCGATTTGATTCATACATGCACAAAATCAAAAGTGCAATCGGTTTATAATGGAGTCTAATAACGCCGATTGTGGGGCACAGGAGTTTGAAAGATTTGATTACCTGTATTCGTTGTACAAAAACTTATAAATACAACGATTGTGTTTAATCGGCCAATATGGGAGATTGTATTAACCGATTATTATCCTGAAATACACTAATTTCTATCACATAGTTATGGAACAAAATAGGAAGCATCAATACATGAACAAACATAACAACCATACATTCATAACCAGAAATTCAACGATTTAAGTCTACTGCTCTTAAAAACCATAATTTGTTCACCATCATAGATGTCCATAACATAAAATAAACTCTAAAATAAGAACACACAATACCAAAACACATAATAAAACTCAACCAGTGAAACCAGTTCCAAACCGTGTTCGACTGCGGATTAGTTTCCAGCTCGGTTCGCCATTGGCCTCAACAAGTGGACGGAGACGTACAACTTCAGCACAAAGTGTACAACCACAAGGAAAAATATCCACAACCTCACCAACCCTCTTTCTTTTAAGATTACGAGGTACTTTTGCTTTCCATTCATCATGATCGACAAATCTTTCGACTTGAGGAGGAAGAAAATCCCGATAATCTCTACGCAGGCCAGAAGCATATTCCCCACGCAAATGTCGTGGTCGTGGAAGAGGAGGATCAATGTGTTCATCCCTTTGACGTCGTGTTTCAATCACGCGTGGATCATCCTCACGAATTGGTGCTGGGGGTTCATGGTAAAGCACAAGTGCAAGGTTCGATTCATCATCACGAATTGGTGGTGGGGGAGGTCGATCAATGAGTTCGTTCCTTTGACGTCGTGTCTCAATCACAAGTGGATGATCAAGGTGCATTGGTAGTGGGGGAGGTTGATAAATCACAAGGGCAAGGTTCGATTCATCATCGCGAATTGGTGTTGGTTGAACTACAACACATGCATGGTTCAGTGGGTGTTGGTTGAGCACTTGATTCTGGTTCCCTGTTGCATAAACACGATGGAAACGGCTTAAATATCTCACCTATTAAGAGATTAATCGGCCTATATACATTCATACATAAAACGATTTCATAAAATCGGTGCATGTATTGATTAATAAGAACCGATAAATAGAGATAAGTTCCAAAAAACCTGAGAGAACCAGAATCGGTAAACCTACAACCAAATATGTAACTATTACCTAAGTTTAACATGTATGGACCTGTCATTCAGAATCGGTGTTTAATATATGTATCATAAAACGATTTTAAAATGCCAGTAACGATTTGGGTAAGTTCCAAAAAATCTGAGACAAAAGAATCGGTATATAAAGTACTTAATATTCAACGATTGTTACTGTGAAAAATAATCGTTAGTAAATTCTCTCACAGAAAAACGATTGTTGTTCCAGACCAACAACAATCGTTACATATTGACAACAAGGTCCAACGATTCTGGGTGAAACCTAGGGTTTCGATTCTGCCATTTACGTGTAGGAATCAATGAAATTGTAATAACATGTTAGTTTTACATACTTGATTGTTGTCGACATAGTGTACGCTTGCTTTGTTGATTTTGAAGATATGATGAAATTAGGGTTTTATGAACTCAAAAAAAAAAAAAAAACAAGTGTTATGAAAACCTAGAAGAAGAAGAGAAGAACACATATTTATGATTGAAATGAAATAAAAATGTGATTAAAAAAATCATGATTATGATTAAGAAAATCAGATTTCTAATTAAGTGTAATGCAAAGGGTAAGTATATTCCACTAGATGAAGACATCCCATAGCAACTATCCCTAGATAGGTTTAAATTTTCTTGGGCCAAATTTAATTAGGATAAGTATGTACGAGTATGACTAGTCGACTACATATGTACTATTCTTTCTTTTCTTTATGGAAGAAAAAAGGCTGATCAAGTTGTTGTATCAAATAAATAAATAAATAAAAGGCTGATCAAGTTGTTGTATTTATGTAACTCTGGACAGCTTATGTTCCATCAATTTCCGATATGATCTAATTAAATGCTTGGTGAAGTGGGCAAAACAAAAGCAGTGCTCTACTTCAGCCACAAATCCTA
Source organism: Papaver nudicaule (assembly GCA_023529015.1). NCBI lineage: Eukaryota > Viridiplantae > Streptophyta > Magnoliopsida > Ranunculales > Papaveraceae > Papaver > Papaver nudicaule. Next base: position 5,995 of record JAJJMA010291028.1, on the reverse strand, counting down.
ACCCCTAAACATTCCCTCACAAATTAGACCTCTATGCACGGCAATATAGGCAATTATAATTGCAAATAAAATGTCTCTAACTTCTGAATTTTCTCGCTTAGGGTGTGTCCAATTCTTGCCTAAGGAATTGAAAAACATGTCAAAACCACTGATATTTGGCGGGAAGATGAACTTTAAATGTCATTTCATTTCTAGAGATTGTAATGTGACTGCTAGTTATCTAGCGGCTTGGACTAGAAAAAAACAGTTGTGACATATTTTGGATCTCCCTTCTATATGGTTGTCGTAGTCTTTTTCCTCCAAGAAGGTCAGATTTCTTAATAAATGCTGTATGCATGCATAAAAAGATGGGACAGAGAAAGAAAACTGTGCTTGATGCATATATTCTGTGACCGCCACTGCTGCAATAGCCACACATGGTTAACGTAGCCTTTTACCAAATTATGTGCAGCTAAACTCGCACACGCATAAAGAACAAACTGCTGCCTTGCTGGGGTTACTTAAATGATCAATTAGCTAGCATCGGATTAAAGTAATCTCGCTATGCTTATCCTTGAATTGGCTTGGTCAAGGACGGTGGCTCATCCACCAAACTTATTCTACACATAACTCTTGGATCAAGTTGATCAAGTGTGAATAGTAGTAAGTTTCATCTTACTTGAAAAGTCATCAATCAAGCACTACAGCCCGACGGAAGAAGTATGAGAATATCCGAATATTTTAGTCAACATTTGAAACCTATTTAAACCCATTGGTAAGATGAACTCTCAAGTACATTAAACAAACGCAACCAAGCTAAGAATAGAAACCATTGCTAGCAATTTAATTTCATTACAGTACGTTTCGATATTCACAAGAAAGGAAGATGACAACAGAATGCCCAGGTCGATTGCATTCATAAGTTTCAATTTGTGTATATGGTTCATTAACGTTTTTGTCTTTCTTACTAATTGTGTGTAATTGTAGCTAACAAATTATTAACAAGAAATTTCAGGTAAAAGTTCATGGCCGGAGTTGGTTGGCGTGTCTGGAGACTGTGCTGCAGCGACAATCGAAAAAGAGAATACGAACGTTGATGCGATTGTGGTGCCGGAAGGATCAATGGTGATATTGGACTTAAGGTGCACTAGGGTCTGGGTCTGGGTTAATAAAGCTGGAAAAGTTTACAAGACACCTATAATTGGGTAGTAAAACTTATTTACAAGTTGTTTTACATCGTATGTATAACAAGTATATACGACAGAAGAAAACGAAGAGTACAAATAGCAATAAAGTTGTTGTATCAAATAAATGAATAAAGACTCGCCAAGTTTATTCGAAAATTTAATGAGTTGTAGTATTTGTTGCATTCGTAGAACAACTAAAAAAATTAATTGATGGATTGCTTGGCGACAAGTGGACAACAACGGTACTCTTCATTAAACTATACGTCTTTGTGCCTTCACATATTAGACCTCCGTCGCTATGGAAGCGCTTCTAAGTTGAGCATTAAATTTGCGTGTGACTCGAAATCAACCCTGTGTCCCAAAATATACATTTCCACCTAAAATATTCCACATAATTTTTTTTTTTTTTTTTTTTGAAAATCAAAGAACCTTTTCATTAATGGAAATTCGAGGTTACATTGAGTTGAAGATCGAAAATAAGAGAATACAAAGAACCATGAACATACCGTAGAAGTACAATACCGAGAAATCCGACAAGAGAAAGAGAAGGATTAACGGAGTAAGACAAATACAAGTATGAATAAGACCCGATTGAATCAGAGGAAGAATGGTTATACTCGGAAATATATTCCAACCATTTTGTTTGTTTTTCTTCTATAAAAAGATATGCTCCCAAAATAGGAGTGATTTGCTCAAATCTCTTGTAGCTAGTGATGAAACTTCCGTCGTCAAATAAATCATCGATGAAGATCCCGTCGCCGGAAAGATAGATGATGAAGATTCCGATGTAGATTCCGTCGCCGGAGACAACTATGATGAAGTTTTCGTCGTTGGAGTACATCCCTAGTGATCTTATAACCCAAAACAACCAAGAACCGCCATTAGAACGTACAAAAACCTCTTTGAAGGAGTAGATAAAACCACCTTGAAGGAGTAGAAAAACCTCACCAAATGGTAAGTAAAAGACATCAAAAAAGGCTAAAACTAAGCAACTAATCTATGAAGCAAGAAAATGGATTGTGAGTGAAGATGGAACTTTAGATGGGTTTTTTTGAGGAAGAAGAGAGAGCTAGAGAGGAGAGTGGAAAATATTCCACATAATCAACTAAGGTTTGCAACATGACACAAAATCTACATGCAAATCACATATAGCCTGTCTACCTTATAATCACTAATCAACCAAGAATTTGGGTTGTGAAAAATACGCGTTGTGGCTTTAATTTCCTACCTAAATTTGGCCCCATACGGTAGTATTTGGCCCCATGAAAAAATAATTCCGGCGGATATTATATAGCAAAATCGGAAAACCCCTTATAAAAGATGAATGTTTTACCCTTTCTTAAATAGTTGCTAATTACATGATTAGAGTCTAAACAAGATTAATTAGTCTTAATTCTCATATCAAAACAAGATTAAAAATTATAAAACATGATCAACGTGAGAATCACCCAAGTTTTTTTTTAACCAAATCTTGAATCTGAACAACGCTCAATCGGTCTATATATATGGAAACTTAAGCCAATTATGCTTGGGTTCTCGAACAATCGGTGAATATTATTACCAAAGTAAGCCGATTGTTGTTACTCTGCCCAGAAATTTAACCAAATCAATCGGTGTATCTATGCACATTTATTGGCCGATAGTTTTAAAATAATCGGTGTAAATTAGTGAACATAAAGGACGATTAGGTGTACACAGGAGATTCAAATACTTGAGCATTCTTACAGGGGGTTAGTCAATTGTGACTTAGATAGATTTCTAGGGAATTTCCAATTCCATTGTTATTCAATAGAGATTTTAGAAGAGTCTCCAAAAATCTCTTGTTATTGGATAAAGATTTTTTTAAAGTCATTTAAATTCTCTACAAATCTGTGTTATTGCATTGAGACTCTTTGGGAGTCACTCAAACACCCTTATTATTGGATTGAGACTTCGAAATCATTGATTTGTTGGTTTTAGAGATTTTGGGAGACTTTTTTAGAAAAATAGGCATGGTAGAAATCTCTCCTGCATAGGTGAGATTTTGGAAGACTTGCATTTTATGTTTGTGGAGATGAAAAATGGTGGCGAAAAATTGTGATTTCATGATTAGGCATGATTATACTCATGGTGGCAAGAAATTCCACTATGGAAGATCAAAATACTCCGCTAATGTAATTTCAGTATATGGAACACATATAGCATTTGGAGTGGAAATGCCAAAAACAAATTTTAACCCATCAATAATTATCGGCCTATGGTGCTTCATTGCACATTTCGTTTTTGTCTGCTAGTAGCTCACTCAAATGTTGCAAAACCAATTTTAACCCATCAATAGTATACTTTGTTAAGAAATTCAGATATGCAATATTTGATGCCAATACACACGATTATTATGCAATATTTGAGTATGATACTCAAGATTTTAGTTACTGCACATAAGATTATTTTTTTTATCCATATAATAATCTACCTTATACACGGCAACTATAAAAATTCTCATGAGATTTGTTTTGACAAGCGACATATATTTTAGTAGGTATTTTGTGGCGCTTTTATCATTGTGACATTTTTATAATAAAAAAATTTGATAGATGTTATGAATTTTGATTAGTAATTATCCATTTTTTTTGTCTCTACAAGTCTCAAAGACTCTCTAAAATTCACTAGAACAGTATCTACAAATCACCAAAATACTCTCAGAGAGTCGCTGGAAATTTCTCAGGAATCAATGGAAATCCCTAGATTTTCAGAGAATCTCTGAAAGTCACTTAAATAAAAAGTCACTGAAAATCTATATAATTCTAATTTGACTACCACCCAGTTAATCGGTGTATCTGAAGACCATCATAGGACGATTATGTGTACACAGGAGATTCAAATACTTGAGCATTCTTAATCGGTGTATCTTAAAACCATCATCTAACGATTTGAAAATATGAATCTTTCTGGAAGTCGATAATCGTTTTTGGAAAACAATATTATAGAACGATTGTATATTCTAACAATTTTTGGAGTAAAATTGCCAGACAATCGTTCGACGTATACACCAATGTAAACCGATTAAGCCATAAAAACTGACAGAAATCTAAGTACACAACCCACATTCATTCACATAAACTAGCAACCAAAGTTAGCATCCTACACAAACATACCAAAGAAGTTTAAATTCGACACAACCAAAGTTAAAACAAGTTTTAAGTCGACATAACCAAATTCAAACAAGTGTTTTCAAACTAATATGAGTTTAACCACGACCACGACCTCTTCCACCACCGCGACCTCCACGAGCACTGGTACTAGCACCTCGAGTCTTTTTAGCTGGTGGTGCGTCTTGTGTAGCCTCACCACCACCACGACCTCTTCCACCACCGCGACCTCTTCCACCACCACGACCTCGTTTAGGTCGTGGTTCTTGTGCATCCTCATGTGCAGCGCTTGTTGTGGCTTCATCCCCCCTTGTCTTGCGCTTTGCCCTCTCCGGTGGTGGTTCTTGAGATTTTCCAAACAAATCTCCACGTCGTTTATTCTCCAGGTTCAACAATTGGTCTAGAGCTTTCTTCAAGATCCTCTCACTCCTCTTATCAATACCACCTTTCACAAGCTCTGTCTGGAACTCCTTGATCATTTTGCCGACTCGAGGTCTCTGTTTTCAATCATACGACATACACTAAGTACATATATATAATGATTAAAGTTAATAGGACACAAGCGAATACTTACATATACATCGACGGCTTCTTTTGGATCAGCAATCAACTTTCTATTATAAGGGCGTATAACATGAGGATGGGAAATCCTCTTCAACCACTCCATATATCCAGGGAAGACCCATCATTCGGAAAAATAGGAGCATCAAGGACAACCAAATGCTCGCCTCTGTTGTCCCAATCAGTGGATGTACAAGGAGGTGTGTGCACAATTTGAATTGAACCATCATAGGCCTGACTTGTGTCCCTATCCAAGTCACCCAATCCGAGCGCCTCTTCGATTGGTTCTTTTTGTACACCACCACATTGACGAGCCACTCTTGTCGGATTTTAGAAAACATATCCGGTGGGGTGAAACAGAGATCCAAAGTGTAGATGGTGAAAAATGAGAGAGGGACAAGATTGTCAAAACACTCTCGAAACCATGTCTTATTAAAGGCAATTGCCTATTCAGGCTCATCTCTATAGCTCAGAGTGCAACCCACTCCTTGAGATGAATAAACTCTCTATGAGCTCTCTCTTATAACTCCGGTGGGGAGGGTAATATCATAGAGCAGTATTAATGATCTCACCAACATATTAAACCCATTGATCTGCCCAGAGTCAGGCCACTTAATGGTACACGGTGAAGAATCAACAGAGACGCATCCTCGTGGATTTCCTCTCAAACAGAGACGCATCCTCGTGGATTTCCTCTTAAAATACGACTCGACACACGAGTCTTGGTGCAAACCTCGGAATATTGAAGCTCTAGGCCGGTCCGGAGCTCTCTGAGAAGCATACACCAGCCTAAACAGACCTAAGCAGATCTAATCCCAAGTTCAGGATGGTCTAGCGTACCATGGATAAGCATGCCATGACTTCAAAAGGGGTTGTAGCGTAAACGCGCACACCACGACTAAGGCACATGATGCCGCAAAGCTGAGCTTGGCCAGATGCCAAAGCCATAACGCCACATAGCATGGCACCTCAAAGACTGGCCTAGCTGGCCTGGCCAAAAGGCCATGGCGCCATATTCATGGCGCCACTAAATAGTTTGGCCAAAGGCCATGGCGCCATATTCATGGCGCCACAAAATAGTTTGGCCAAAGGCCATGGCGCCACTAAATAGTTTGGCCAAAGGCCATGGCGCCATATTCA
>JAJJMA010291004.1:0-23308 GCA_023529015.1 Papaver nudicaule | reverse complement strand
TCAGTTTTAGGTGTCAAACACAATTCTTGATTTAGCCTACTAGAGTTTAGATTTCGGAATTGGGATATAGACTAAGTAGTAGAGACCTTGAAGACGAAGACTGTGAAGACAAAGAAGACATCAATTATTCTTCATCGACAAAAGGTTAGTAGGAGTTATGCATGACTTTTATGGAAATTCTTCTATTCTACTTTCTCTATCTTTCGAAATAGTCGGCTACTTTGGTAGTGTTATAATAGCGATTGAGATCGTATTCTTGGCAACATGACCTTGTGTCATGACTAGTGTTTGTTCCCGCAAATACTATGGTTACAAGAATGTATGAGATAGATTCGATACCATTTGTCCATTGCAATGGTTTGCTTGCAAATCACTTGTTGGATATGGGTGAATCTAAAGGAGTACTCTTGAGCAAGAGTCCAGTGGATTACAGCTGAGGAGGTCCCACACGTCTAAGTCCTGGTTAAACCCAGAACTTCCAGCGGATCCAAGTTAAACCTAATCTGGATGCCGGACGGTTCCCGAACCGTACGCGAAACAGAAGCTTAGGAAATCTCCTGAGTTCCAAAGTGCTATTTAAGTTCGTGTACCTACACAAACCTCTAAATCGGTGATTTTGGCTATTATCCAGATTTGTGAATATTCTTTTAGAATTTCACTCAGGTTAAACTCTGAACTCCTTTATCTCTTAGTTGGACTTGGAATATCACATAATATATTTTGTGGTCCATCTAACGATTCTCAATGTGTCAATAAGATAAAGATTATCTCTGGTCTGTTGGATTTCTATCTTGAAGTGTTTGTGAGCTAACAAAACACTTGGCAGATAAATGTTAATGAATTCCAATTGGGATTAATCTCTATTACTTGGTTGGCAAGTTTAGGGTTTCCTTGACTTGTGGGACAAGTAATTGATTGTTTTATTCCAAAGCAACCTATCTTATTGAGTGCTATAAATAGAGTTGTCTACGGACGAATACTGCAAGCATCAAGCATACGTGAAGGCCCTTAGGGTAGTGAACGTAAACTCTTTTCACTTCGGTGAATGCTTGTTGTGGTATAGTCATCCTCTATTAGGTAAGCAGTTCCTCACGGGATTTACCTACGACAATAAAGACTTCTCTTGAGAGTTGGGAAGCACAGGTAGGAGATTGAGACCTTATTGGTTGAAATCGGATTAACCTGTAACCTTGGTAACCTGATCACGTTCTTGTCTATTCCATAGTCCGTCTCTTCTGCTATACGGCTATTCAAGAACTGATACGTTACATACAAGGTTTGAAAGGAAGCAACGCACGGCTGCACTCGGTGTTGTAAGACCTAGTTAGCTCCATTTGTATAAGTTTCTTAAGTGATTCTTTTTACAACTGAGGTAGAGACAAGTTGGGCATAGTTTACTCGGTTTACTTGTCAGCCCTCGCTTGTAAGTAGATTTCCGTATGACCTGGAGCAATCCGAAGGAAGTCACTTTGTGTATGTCAAGCTGAAGAGGACAGTTCAAACATACAGTTGATAATTGAAGTTGCAAAGCTGAAATTGTTGACACAAGCCTTTAACAGCGGTTAAAGCAACTCCTAGGCCTGTAAAGGACGTCAGCTAGGGGAATCAAGTGCGTGACGATCTGTGGGGGATCTAGAGACGTAAGGAGTGCGACAGTAGCCAGTTCTCTTGGAGGGTTGGAATTGGTCTCTGCTACATCCCAGATCGAAGTCTTATAGTAGGCTAGTGTTTGTAGTCAGTTTGTACTGGGCGGTGTTCAATCTGGACGAGGTCCCGAGGTTTTTCTACAGGTCGTAGTTTCCTCGTTAAAAAAATCTCTGGTGTCTTGTGTGCTAAAACTTTCCGCATTATATCTCTGATTACATAATTAAAGCAAACACAAGAAGTACGTTATTCCTAACCTGACGTTAATTCCCGACCTTGAACAAAGGTTTACAAAGACTTGTCTTTGTAGGAATTGATCACTTGTGATCACAACTCAGGTTACACCAGATCTGGATATTGATTTTTGAGATCGTCCAGATCTGACCATAAGACTCACGAGCCCAAACGAAAAGTTGGTCGTATTTCGGTACCCCTCCTTTTTCAGGGTCTTACCAGGTATGTAATGAACATCTTTCAACAACTCGAGCGACTCATCGTTAGTTAGTCTCTTTGGCGCCAACTTTGTCTCCTCTTTTTCCAATCCCAAGAATTTCTCATCCCTAAAGGTGTGCCTGCTCTTGAGGATAATCTGATAGTTAGTGTACACTACCTTATTAAATCCTCTGCCCATATGAGTACATCGAGTTTTGTCTGCGCAGACAACACATCCATTATACCCATGAACTGTTCGTCCACTTAAAATACCAAGAGCAGGTAAATCATGAATCCCAAACATTAGAGTTACTCTCACGATAAAATACTCTTCTCTGAAAGAATCCCAAACTCGCCTTCCGTATTTGAAGAGAGTTTTTAATTCATCGACAAACACCTGCATAAATACATCAATGTCTCCACTCGGTGACTTGCGACCAGGTATCAACATATTGTAAATTTGGAATTCAGTCTTCATACACAAAGAAGTGGAAGATTATAAACCACATATATGAGAGGCCAACAACTCCAACCTTGATTCGACTGGCCATGGGGATTAAACCCATCCGTCGATATTCCAAGGTAAACATTTCTGCCTTCCGCTGCAAAATCCGGGAATTTTTCCTTGAACCGCCGCCACTGAGGTGAATCGCACGGATGACGCATATAACGACGAGAAACTGCCGCTCGGTTGTGCCAATCCATGAAAGCTGCTATCCAGGGAATAGAGAACATTTTCGAAATTCTTGATCCTAGAGGAAAGTATCTTAGCACTAACATAGGTTCTTTTGACACCTGCATCTTCCCGTCGGAATCTTTGAATTCTTTAAATCTTTTAGCTTGGCACACTCGACATTACTGAAGATTTTTATCTGCATTGTGATACAACATACAATGATTCGGACAAACATGAATAGACTTGCATTCCATCCCCGGATCCTTTAGCATCGTCTTCGTATAATCATAGTTTTTAGCGAAATTGTTTCCAGGAAGCCACTTTCCTAACAGAATCAACAAACTATCCATACAATGACCAGAGAATTTATATGTTTTCTTTAGATTATGCAGTTCTACGATAGCACCGAGGGTTGAGATACCTTCGGATGCTGGGTGCAACTGCTTCCCTGCCAAATTTGAGTACTTATCATAACGCTTCCCCATATCCACCTCTTGTTCTTCACAAACTACTTGCTCATAAGGGTCAGCATGAGGACCAAAGTTGGCAGCAACATAAGCATCCCAGTCGAAATCAGGCATTTCTTCTTCTGCAACCTTCTCCTTCTCCACAGGACGACTATTTGAACTCTGACCCACCAAATCCTCACCATGCAAGTACCAAGTGTTGTACGTCTCAAGATACCCGTCTCGTACAGATGCTTTTTAACAACTTTCCATGGATGCCGAAACTCATTAGCACACTTCTTACATGGGCAAGCACAACCAGATGAATCCCCATTGGCTGATGCAAAGTTGAGGAACTCTCTAACCCCCTCTCGATATTTTTGGCCAAATAGGTTTTTTTCAAGCATCCAATCTTTATTCCTCGACATCGTACATTACCAAATTGAAATATGCTTCATGTTACCAACTTCATCAACTAAAGATACAAATACTAACAATCATAAACTTTCACATACAAACCACACATACAAATCAGCAAAAAATCTATAACCAAATACATATCTGAAAAGATGTCGATACGCATACTCTAAGTTTAAATCAGGGAAATATGTAATTGCTAGATGAATTCAGTTCTCCAATTGATGTTCATATATTTGAAATTAACATAAATAAATGTACCAAACAAGGTTGACATGGATGAATCTTAAATCAGTGAAATACCTAATTGCTGAATGAACTCAGATTCAAATTCCCAATCTAAATCAATAACTCTATGAGAAATCGATTTGATAATTAAACTAATATCAAATCGAGGTTCACATAAGAATTAACTGATTGACTGATGTTGATGATGTTTTCTCAAGCTGAACCTCAGACTCAAATGAAGGATTATCCGCTGAAAAAAAAAGGGAAAGGACTTGAATGTTTGGCGATGAAATCCGTGGAGGTGAAGACGAATATAAGTTATGTCTCAACTCTCAACTGTTTCAGCTAGACACATTAACTTCTTTCTCTACCATATAACCAAAACTCGGACAAAATAAATGAAGAGATAAATGAATTTATTTTCAGTGATTTTCCTTTATTGTTTTCTGATTTTCAAATTTATCTCATATGTTATTTCAACAGAATTCCGTTAAGATAAAAATCCGGTTCTGTTACGCTGCTGGGGTTGAAATTTCATCAGACCAAAAGTTGGGTGGGGAAAAGAAAAGTCGAGGCTAACTTAGGAACTTCACCCAAATATTGAGGGTATGCGGGTAATTGCACCAACAAAAACACGGAGCACTGTAACAGATCGCATTTTCAGTAACCATTGAAGACGTTACGAGCTTCCCAACAGCGTATGCGCGTTGCTGAAATGCAAACCGTGACGAATGGTGATGTTGGTAAATCTTTGAATTCGTGTAGTGAAACATTCTTTGTGTTGGTGGAAGATAAAATCGATTACCTTTTTGATTCATAGTATATCCAACAAAGACACACCTTAATGCTCGAGGCTCTAGCTTGCTGCGTTGATGTTTGTGAAGATGTATAAATGCTACGCAACTAAATATACGAGGAGGCAAATTAGATACAGTTGGAGAGGCAACCGCGTCACCATGAGTTTGAAACGATGTGTTGAAGTTGACAGTGCTGGAAGGTGTTCGATTAATCACATATGCTGCAGAAGTTAGAGCTTCCCCCCAATAAGATAACGACACATGAGCTGATATCTTTGAGGCACGTACAACCTCAAGTAAGTGACGATTTTTCCTTTCAGCTACCTCATTTTGTTGAGGTGTGTTAGGGCAAGTGGTTTGATGAATGATGCCATGTTTCTCAATGTAACGTTGAAACTCAACACTTTTATATTCACCCATTAGTGTCAATCAATGGGAAACATAGCATGCACCTCCATTGTCACTTCGGAGAACTTTAACTTCTGTATTGTATTGCGCCTGTACCATTTTGTAAAATTTTTGAAACAAAGAATTCACTTCACCTTTGGTCTTCGTTAAACAAACCCAAGTCATCCTAGTGCAATCATCAATAAAGGTCACAAACCAACGTGCACCACCAAGTGTGTTGACCTTTGATGGACCCCAAACATCAGAGTGTACAATCATAAATGGCTTTGGACTTTTGTAAAGCTAATGGAAACCGAACATGGTGACTTTTTGCTAGCACACAATCTTCACAATGAAAACTAGAAACATCAATTTTTTCAAACAAGCTAGGAAATAACCTTTTCAAGTAGCCAAAAGAATCATGCCCTAGACGCCGATGCCACAACCAAATTTCAGATTCTTTCTTCTTCCCCTGTGAACAATTCACAGCTAGAGCTTTACGCAATATTTCTGAACTCCTTGATTCCAAGTCCAGATAATATAACTTTCCTCGTCTAACGCCACGACCAATCGTTTTTCTTGTTCGGATGTCCTTAAACTCACAATAATCAGGCCAAAAAACTACCACACAATATAAAGCTTTGGTAATTTGAGAAACGAATAATAAATTATCAGTTAAAGAAGGAACAACTAAAACAGAATCAAGATTTAATGATTCATTGAGGGTTAACGATTTTTCTCCAATAACCGGAGCTGAAGATCCATTTGCCGTATAAATGGATTTATGTAAAGATGGTTTAAGATGTGAAACTTGCATGGAATCAGAAGTCATATGGCCTGTACAACCAGAATCAATTATCCACGAGTTATTTGAAACACCTTGAGAAACATTAAAGTTCCAACCAGACGATGTCGGGAATGGTTTGATTGATTACTTTATCACAAACCTTCTTCCGGTAATTACGATTTTTCCTACACCAATCCGGAAACCTGATGATATCAAAACACACATTCTTTGTGTGACCTAAACGCTTGCAGTGAGTGCATTCAAAAATTGATTTTTGGTTCTCTATGATAACGACTTCAATCTCTGCTTTTTTGTTCATAATATAGGCCAAGGATTCAACTCCTTGTTCTGATACCAACTTAAAATTAAGCTTGGCACAATGAGAGAGAATTTCATTGATTAATTTCTTATGTTCTTGGTTACAATCTGTATCTGTAGTATATATAGAGTTTACTATCTAAACTTAGAAAAACTATAAACTAGGAAACCACTATAAAATACGAAAGCATATATTTTATAGAATGCAACAAATGGAGCTACCACATATATATTAACACTACTCGGTAGCGGATGGAGCTACCGAATATAGTCTGCCCCAATTCTGAAAAGTCTGCCCCAATGACTTTCGGTAAAAAAAGCTCGGCCAAAACACAGTAGCGCAGGCCCATTTTCGATGGTGGGAAATTCGGAAGACAAAAAAGGTCACGACGATACTGCGAGAGAACTTCAGAAGAAAAAAGAAACCAGATCAAATTTTGGATGCTAAAACCCTTCTCTCTCTCTCTCTCTCTCAAAGCTTGAAGAACATCAGATGTTCAGAGTTTGAACCCTAGAAAAATTAAGAAGAAAATAAGTTGAAATTATCAATTTGTTAAGAGAGATGGAAGTAATGGAGTTAGAACCAAGGGTAATACCCTTGTCATACAAAATCAAGGGCATGTCTCGTGAAGCCCCTTCACAAAAAGCACTTCACGTTCTCGATACTGATCTCCGTTCTCACTGGTCTACTGGTACTAGCACTAAAGAATGGATTCTGCTCGAGCTAGACGTACTTTTCTCTCCCTCCCTATATTCTCCCTTTCTTTGAATTTCTACTCAGCTATTTGTTTCAGCTTCGGTTATAAAGTAATTTCGTAGAGTTCTTATATCGAATTCAAGTATGTTTGGTGTATTGATTATTATTTTTTTTTTTTCTCACATCTTAGAACTTTAGGTCTTTCTAGGTATAAAATTTAAGGCAAGTCAATGTTTGGGTACTGACTAATTAGACCTTTTTAGTTGCTGCTATTTTTTAAAATTTTGAATATTTGAGTTATGTTGCAGGAACCATGTCTACTATCACATATACGGATTTATAATAAATCAGTACTTGAATGGGAGATTGCCGTGGGGCTGCGGTACAAGGTTAGGGATTTACACAAGTTATAGATATTAATATTGATGGATTGCATTGTTTTTCAGTACTTCCTTTCCGTTCGTTCATTTTGAGAAAATGTTAACTTTGTTGCACCTCTTATTTTTAAGTAGCCAAAGAAGTTGATTTTTTTTTTTTTAGAAAGAAGTGATTTTAATAGTTTTCTTTTTGAAGCCTGTATTGATTTCAAGAAGCAATAATGTTTTTCCTTTCTCAGATATGGCTAGTTTCCTTCTAACGAATATGAATCGACTTAATATTATTACTACTTTTCTTTGGTTTATGTACTATATCTCGCTTTAATGGTAGTGAAACGTAGCTCCAATGTGACCCGTATCGCAGTTTCCTCCCAAGTTCTGATGTGTAACATCTCATAATCTATGGTTTGGTTTGATGGGTGACGCTTCTCAAGTTCTCTGCCAAGTCATATATCCTAGTGGTTATATTTTGCAGCCAGAGTCATTCGTTAAAGTTCGCCCCCGATGTGAAGCACCTAGGCGTGACATGACATACCCTATGAACTACACTCCATGCCGCTATGTGCGAATATCTTGTTTGCGTGGGAGTCCTATTGCTATATTTTTCATTCAGGTAATCAACTTTAATATATTCGATTGATAGGGCAACTTCATTGATGTTCAAGTCTCTTTGCATCTCTCTTGCAACTCGCAGTGCATGCTACTAATACCACCTGTCATATGTTTTCTTCAATATGGTTACACTGAAGAGATAACCCACCTACAATGGGTCCTTCACTTGTTACCAAGTTGTCACCTTCATCTTTAGTGTACCATGCATTCCTTTCATAACTTTATCAGCCATCAACTGTTCACTGTATTTATACATATCAAGAGCTTCTTGATCATGAGTTGGCTGTATATGTTTCTAAACTAAAGATAGTTAAGTGGATCCTTAGTTCGGGTAACTATACACTTCAGATATCTAAACTTTTGCGCCTGGCCCCTACTGCAGTTAATAGGAGTTTCCGTGACTGGTCTGGAGCCAGAGTTTCAACCAGTTGTTAATTATCTGTTGCCACACATTATCTCTCACAAGCAAGAGGCTGAAAATCCATACCTTCAGGTGGACCATTTTTTTCTTATGTTTTAGTAATATGTGCATTATCATCATATTAGTTTGATTTCTAATGTTCATCAGTTTGTAGTTGCTTCAAGACATCACAAACAGGTTGCTGTCATTTCTTCCGCAACTTGAGGTACACGGCTCACGACTTATGAAGGAATAATAACATGTAATGCTACCTTTATTTTGGGATTGTCTTTCTTATCCTTGTTGAATACATTATTTCTCAATGTGCAGGCGGAGCTTGCCAATTTTACGGAGGCAGCGGAATCTAACATGCGTTTTTTTGCTATGCTTGCTGGCCCCTTTTATCCAATTTTATATGTAATAAACGAAAGGTCAGTTCTACCGTTTACCGTTTATCAGCTCCTTCGAGATATGTTATGTATATAATGTCAGACACCAATATTTTGTTTTACAAAATTTCCCCGCGCGGACGCATATCGATTTTGGCAGTCGCGTGGTTCGTGTCAGACATGCGCAGGCACGACAACAGCTTCATTAGTGCTTTAATATAACAACCTTCGAACTATATTTAGCATTTCTAGGTTTCTGTGGCGCAGACCATGTGCCGATATCAGACACTGCCACCCGTGTACCTATGTCATCGTTAAGAAGTTTTTTTTTTTTTTTTTTTGAATGATAGGACAAACCCGTTCTAGAGCCATTGGAAAGAAAAGAAGGCATAGTGAGTACAAGAAACCATATATAGTTTTTTATGTATCCAAATTGCTGGTGTTTACCAGATGATTTGTTGTGTCTATGCATCTTATGTGAAAGCAACATATAGCTTGATTTGGTAAAATATCTCACACAGTCATGTCTATGTCCAGTGCTATTTTGTTAATACCAGCTGGCTAAGAATTAATTGTGTTATATATTCAACGAATCAGCAAGAGTATTTTACCGAGAACTCTATTAAGTGTTAACCCATTTCTAGAAGAAAAAAAAAGCAGAAGAGATAATGGGCATTACACTTTGTGTTAACGGAGTGATTTTAGTTTTTAGAATCACAATGATCAGAGAATTAATCTCTTGAAATTTCATATACAAACTTGCAGAGAGGCGTTTAGTGTTTTTGAGGTTAATAATCTGTGAAGAATAATAGAAGGGAAGAAGTCAGTGGAGATAAAAAAAAAGTTGGAGAGAGGTGTGAGACGCTTCTCTTAGTGATTGAACTGTTCAGAGAGAGAGATAGAGAGTTGAAAAAGAGTATGTTTAGAGATAACACTAGATATCAAGCAAATACTCCTTACTTAATTTCATAATTTGTTTGATGGTAGTTCAGTTTAAACATATTATTGTTGTTACTCGAGCCACACTTCTTCCACTGCCGTTGTTGGACTTATTTTGGAAATTTTCTGATGTTTTAATTATGCCCAAGATATGTTCTTGTTTTTGTGGGGCTAATGCATATTATGAAAACCTTTTTCGTGTTTCTTGTCGTTATAAGAACAATTGGATGCCATGCATATTATGCTGCCTAATCATTAGGCTTCAGTTGTGTTTATATGATTTCTTCTTCTTACTCAAATCATCTTTTGTAATATTTTATGCCGTGGCTACTGTATTGCCTAATTATTGGATACTTCTTCTTTATATAATTTCGTGCTCTCGTGAAATTGCAGAGAAGCAACTAGAAGTTCGTGTAACTTTCTTGATTCAGATGCTTCAAAAAACACTCTGCCTCCAACCTTAACTGTTTCCTCCAATTTTGAGGTGGACTGCTCTGCCTCATTGTTGTAGATTGTTCTGTTGATTATCTGATAAAGTCTCATATTCTGAGTTTAGAATGTTAATTTTTATATATTTTCTTTCACTCTGCACTTGGCATTTTGTCATGTTTTACTCGTTAAGTAACACTTCAAGATTCTAAAGAGTGCTTAGCCACCGTTTTCATCTCTAGAGTAGCCAGTTGATCTTATTTGCTTGCAATTAATTGTTTGTAAGTTCTTATCTTAGCTAGTATAAAATTCATGTAACCCAGGCGAGACATGAGTTGAGCACTTATGTACAAATTTACTTTCAGACGTTCTCTTGGCTATTGTTAGAGTTATTTATGGAAAAATGTGAATAATTGTTGGTGCACTTGAATGTAGGTCCAATCCAGGAAGTTACGTAGCACTTCATCGTTACTTCAACCTGCTTCTAGTTTAGTTTTTCGTCCCGACACAGTCTTCATGCTGCTCAGAAGGGGTTATACAGATCCTCATCTAGGAGCTATATGCCGAACAGTATGTATCAGAGCCTCTTTTATCTATTGGTATTGGTAGTTATCTTGCACTTGTGTTGATCCTCACATTCTTCTGATTGGCGGAGATCACTGTGTTTGTTTCAGTTTTCCGGAGTTCTTCGAAAGCTCATTGAACCTAGTGAACCATTAGAAACACCACATCCATCCACTGATTTGACATCCACAGTTTCTGATGAAACCAGTAAAACAGAAGCATCTAATTATATGCTGTTAGCCGATTACTCGATCTTGTTTGGGGAGGAACTCAAAATACCCGAGGATCACTGGGACCCCAATATTGCTAATGTCTTGGATATTTCGACTGTGGAAGAGGGGATTCTACATGTCCTATATGCATGTGCGTCACAGGTGAGCCATGGTGTTAGGGATGTGTTGTATCTTAAATTTTATGTATCCAGCTCGTATTTCTATGTTTCCGGTAGTCTTACTAAGCTCTTACATTCCACATGTATTCATTTCTGTTCAAGTTTCAGCCTCTCCTCTGTCGCAAGCTGGCTGAGAGTAGTTCTGAATTCTGGTCTGTTCTACCGCTGGTTCAAGCATTGCTTCCAGGTAGTATGCAGAATCCATCTTTTTTTTTTTCTGTTTATTTTGCTTTAGGGTGAGGAATAGTTGGAAACAATGTATGTTTCTCGATCGCAAGTTGCTTATCTATTATTGTCAAGAAAATTAGATGTTCTTTTGAAGTCTCCTTGGTATATATTTTTTTTTTATTGGTTGGTATATGGTACATAGGCAGAGTAATCTATGATCAACATAGGTTCTTTAAGTTCATTGTGTTTGAATCAGTTATTGAATGTATACATTTCTTGGAAACTGTAGCACTTCGTCCTCCAGTTAGCAGTCCTCTAGACCAGGTTGAAGATAGTTTTTCTCAATGGACACACCCATTCGTGCAGCAGGCCCTCTGCCAGGTTATTGTAAATACTCTATTTTAAAAAAAAAAAATATTTTGTCTTTTAATCAGAAAGTTAATTTCCTTGTCAAATTTTGTTTGATATTGTGCAGATTGCAGCAACGTCTTCTTCTTCAGTGTATCGTCCTTTGCTATGCGCGTGCTCTGGTTACTTGTCATCATTTTCTCCTTCACACGTTCGTCACTTCTAGTTCCTTTTTACATGTTGCAATTTTGTGATCCTTTTTTTTTTTTTTGGTGCAACACTAACAAGTTGTTCCCCATATGTAACTTGTTGGCATTTGGTTGATGCTTAAGAAATTTAATAGTACGGTACCTACTTAAATTAACAGAGAAAGGCAGCTTGTGTTCTGATTGATCTTTGTTCTGGACCACTGGCACCATGGATATCTGTTGTGATCGCAAAGGTCTCTCTCTCTGTCTCTCTCTGTCTCTCTGTCTCTCTCTCTCTCTCTCTCTCTCTCTCTCTCATACTGGTCTGTTCTTACTGCAGGCTGACTTGGCAATCGAGCTTTTACAGGATCTCTTGGGTATTATCCAGGTAAATTTAGGGAAGTTTGTTGTACCATAGCTGTGTTCTCATTTCCTCACGGCGTTTTAGACCCCAGGCTTTAATTCATCTAACTGATCCTTGTCTTCGTTTCATTTGTTTCTTTTCTTTTTATCTTTGTTTATTTATTTATTTTAGCTTTTGGTTAATTGATTTGTTATGATAGTCAAAATTTCTATTCATTTCGTGTGGTATTGTAAGTATGGCAAGGAGGAATATGAATACAAGCTTATTCCTGCTTTTTCTCATGCTTTTCAAGGGTGCTCGGACTTCAATATCTCGGTCTCGAGCTGCTCTTAAATACATCGTTTTGGCTCTGTCTGGCCATATGGATGATGTACTAACCGCATATAAGGTACTATGTTTTTCTTTATCTTTTTTAATCTCGTTATTTGTTTCACATTCATGCTGTTGTTTCCAGTTTACCGAAATTACAGTACAGATCTGTAATTTTGTACTTAAGGCTCCTTAAGGCTGTTGGTAATCTTTTGGAAAGATGGTTTCATGTTGCGGACACACAATCCAGAGTTCTTCATAATTTTTATGCTCATGTGTAGGATGCAATGCATAAAGTACTCTTTCTTGTGGAGATGTTAGAGTTCTTTCTTGATCCTGCCATAACTGCAGCAAAGAATACAATTGCTTTTGGAGATGTTTCTAGCATTTTTGTGGAGAAACAGGAACAAAATTGTGCTGTTGCTCTGAATGTCATACGTACAGCAGTGCGTAAATCTGGTGTACTTCCTTCACTAGAATCTGAATGGAGACGAGGATCTGTTGCTTCGAGGTAACCAGAACCAGATTCTGTATTCTCATATACCTATTTCTAGAATATTTTTGAGCCATTTTTTATTTTATTTTAATAATTTGGCTTCTAGGTAACCAGTAACTGGTTCCAAGCAGTCTTTGACAATATAAGTACTTTACTTGATTAGTTGGAAAAGGGAAAAAAATAGCACTATGATATCTTTTGATCAATAAGTTATTAGAGTGATTTTTTATTAGGGATTTGAATGATCGTTGCTTGACTATACATATACAACTAGGTAGCTCTTCCTTTTCAGGTTATATTGTTTCCTAATACTTGACTACAAAGTCCATGGATATAAGAAATGTTTGAGATGTTTCACATCTTAAACGTGAAACTCATTATTAACACAGATGATTATAATTATGATCAGCTAGTAATTAGTTCAGATGATTCGGTATTGACACTATACAATTAATAATGCAGTGTGCTTCTCTCTATATTGGATCCAAACTTGCCATTGCCTCCTGATATTGACCTTTGTGTATGCTCTGTTACTAAAGCATCAGAGCAAGAAGTGTCTGTTCGCCTTGGAGGAGCCTTGGTTAAACCCTATGACCAAGAAGAATCTGACCGGAAAAGTGAAATTCCGGAAACACCATTAAAAATAGAAGTCCTAGATGATGCTGGTCTTTTCTTTGCCCCAACGGAATTGAAAAATGCTGCACTGAGGAACCTTTCTAACTCTTTCACAGGACATAGTTTAGATAGAAACAGTACAGAATCAAATCTCGGAAATATCAGAAAAGAGGATAGACATCTGATAGGGAAAAATCCAAGTACACACTTTGAGAATGGTTTAGTTCTGGATGTTGGGTTTTGTGCCGAATATTTTAACTTGCAGGCTGGTTATTTGCAACTTATGAACCATCAAGAATGTGAGCTTAGGGCCTCTGAATTTCGGCGTTTGGCAACAGAGTTACATTCACAGCATGATATTACTCCTGAGGGTCATGATGCTGCTATTGATGCTTTGCTTTTAGCTGCAGAGTGTTACATAAATCCTTTCTTTACGACGGCGCTTAGATCTCGTCCAAAAGTCAACCCTGCGAGTATTAGCATCATCAGCAATTTTAAGAAGGATGAGATATCAGTACCAAGGGGTTGTGAAGTGAAGGGCAACGACTTGGAAACAATATATCTTCTTGAAAGAAAAAGGGATTTAACTGTTCTCCAAATACTCCTAGAGGCTGCTCAGTTAGACAGGGAGTATCAGAGAAGGATATCTGATGAGGATCAATGTTTACATGATAACGTGGGCTTGGAACAAGGAACTGATGTATCATCAGTAGATGAGCATGCTTCAGATGCAGTTACTTTGGTTCGACAAAATCAAGCTTTGTTGTGCCGCTTTCTGATCCAACAGCTAAGTAAAGAACATAGCTCAATGCATGAGATTCTCATGCAGAGTCTGTTGTTTTTGTTGCACTCCGCCACTGAACTTTTCTGCTCTCCTGACGATGTGATTGATATTATAACGGGATCTGCTGAATATCTTAATGGCCTACTTTCATCTCTCTATCATCAGCTTAAAGGGGGCAATATGCAGTTTGATGACGAGAAAGTGCATGGAATACAAAGGCGCTGGATTACTCTTCAGAAATTAGTCATTGCATCCAGTGGAGGTGATGAAGAGCCAGACTTTGCAATGAAGGTCAACAATGGGTTTCGTTTCAAAAGTCTGATTCCTTCTTCCTCCTGGGTAAACCGGATACCCAAATTCTCTTCTTCTCAATTCCCACTTGTTCGGTTCCTGGGGTGGATGGCGGTGTCCAGTTATGCAAAACAGTATTTGAAAGAGAGGCTTTTTCTTGTCTCGGATCTCACAGAAATGACGGGTTTGTTATCAATATTTGCAGATGAGCTTGCCTTAGTTGATAACATAGCAAAAGATGAGACTGCAACGTTGGGGTTTTCCAGAGCGAACACTAATTATCAGGTCAGTGAAGGGTCTGAACTTCATGACAGACATGGGACAGGATCATTCCATGTTATTTACCCTGACCTATACAAGTTCTTTCCAAATTTGAAAAGGCAGTTTGAGGCTTTTGGGGAGAATATTTTGGAGGCTGTTGGATTGCAGTTGAGGTCTCTTCCTACGACATTCGTTCCTGATATGTTATGTTGGTTTTCTGAGCTTTGCTTATGGCCATTCGTCGTCGACACTGGAAGCGACTGTTACTTGAACAGAAATACTTCTAATCATTTGAAAGGTTACGCTGCAAAGAATGCAAAAGCTATAATCTTATATGTACTTGAGGTTATGGTGGTTGAGCACATGGAAGTTATGGTGCCTGAAATACCTAGGGTGGTGCAAGTGCTGGCATCCCTGTGCAAAACCTCATATTGCGATGTGTCTTTTCTCAATTCTGTTTTACGCTCGCTGAAGCCACTCATTTCCTATGCTCTAAAAAAAGCGGCTGATGATGAACATATAGTGATGGATGACTCTTCCTGTCTTAACTTTGAGTCTTTATGCTTTGATGAGCTTTTCTGTTACCTTAACAGTGGAATTGAGAATCAGGATAGTACCACAGGAAGAGTATACCAGGGAGCACTGACCATTTTCATTTTGGGTTCTATCTTCCCTGATTTATCATTTCAAAGGAAACGGGATATTTTAGAGTCCTTATTGTTGTGGGGTGATTTCACAAAGTACGAACCACCGTCTGCTTTATATGATTACCTATGTGCATTTCAGAAAGTAATGGAAAATTGCAGACTTGTACTAATGAAGACTTTAAAAGATTTCCACCTGAGTATCCCTGTAAACAAGACACAATTTCCTGCGGAAGGCTCCACTCCTGTCCTTGATGATGGTTCAGGAATCTTAGGTATTCAAGATGATATCTGCAGTCAGTTTGAAGGTGCCGAGGATGATGAAGACCTGTCGGATAAAAATGTTCATGCTCTGCTAGGTGAAGAAGTTGATGAGTTTTGCAAATGGTTAGATGGTTTGATTTCTAAGCTTTATCCAACAATCGAACTCTGTTGGAAACTACATCCTCAGCTAGCAAAGAAGCTGTCTGTTACATTGGCCAGGTGTTACATGTACTTTAAATGCTTGTCATCTCTGCAAAAGTTTTATGACAATGAAAGGAGTGGTAGTGAAGATGTCTGCCCATCTAGCACAAGTGACCGTGTTTCACTTCATTGGAGAAATGGTCTTGAAGGGCTTGGGAGATCTGTTGTAGGGCTTTTAGAAAGCCGTTGCTGGCAAGTTGGGTCCACTTTGATTGATTATCTACTTGGATTGCCTCCATATTTTTGTCTCGATAATGTGCTGGGATATATATGTTCTGCAGTTAAGCATATTTGTTGTCACGCACCAACCTTAGAATGGCGCCTGCAGACTGATAAATGGTTGTTGATCTTAGTCTCGAGGGGTATTAGTAGCCTTCATGAAAATGAAGCTTCATTCTTGGATATGTTCTCTACGATGCTGGCTCACCCCGAACCTGAACAGCGATCTATTGCACTGCAGCAACTTGGGAGACTTGTAGGAAAAGATACA
This sequence comes from Papaver nudicaule, assembly GCA_023529015.1. Classification (NCBI taxonomy): domain Eukaryota; kingdom Viridiplantae; phylum Streptophyta; class Magnoliopsida; order Ranunculales; family Papaveraceae; genus Papaver; species Papaver nudicaule. The sequence goes on along the minus strand of JAJJMA010291004.1, from coordinate 6,955 downwards.
ACAAGTGAAGCATCAAATTTATCATTCAAAATTCATGATATCAAGTTAACTGCATCTGACTTGTCCATTTTTGTACCTGAGTCGGTTCTGTCTCTTCTGGTATCAAATACATGGGATAGGGTAACCTTATTGGCCTCATCTGATTCATCAATGGTCTTAAGGCTTCATGCAATGCGTATCCTTATTGATTACGTTCCTTTTGCTGAGCGTAGTCAATTACAATCTTTTCTTGGGGCGGCAGATACTGTTCTTCATGGTTTGGGCAGACTTGCATACTCGGTATGTGAAAGCCCACTAACACATCTCTCACTATCTCTTCTTGCTAGTGCCTGCCTGTATTCCCCTGCTGAGGATATTTCTCTAATACCTCAAAATGTTTGGAGAAACTTGGAAATCTTAGCAACATCGAAATCTGGTATGCTCTTTCTTTTTGGTACTTTTGAAGATTGATTGGGGCAAGGTTTCCCTTAGCTCTGCTGTAATACGCTCCTGATTATTCTTTTGCACAGAAGGAAGGCTTGGTGATTTGGAGAAAAAGACCTGCCAAGCTTTGTGTAACCTAAGAACCGAAGTTGATGATGCGAAAGAGGTATTTGGTAGTATAATGTTTACGCAGAAAACCCTGTATGCATGTATGCATCATCGCATCTTCAGACATATTTCAGGGTACCTGGCAATCTGGCATCTACCAGGATTATATTTAGCTATATATAGTTGGTGGGACTAGATTGAAAATCTATCTGTTTTTTTTTTTTTCAGGTTCTGAAAGAGGTTCTTTCTACAAGTACGTCTACTAGAGAAAATGACCCAGATTTCAGAAGTACTCGTGAATCTATTCTTCAGGTAAGGAGCAGTTTTGAGCAATACTACTTTTCTGTTGCGCCTACTTCATGTCGTGCATATAATCTTTCCTGACCTCTTCGTTTTTGTTGTTCGCCTGTTTGAAACTTGGCAACAGCTTGTATTTTTATTTTTCACATTTGCTTCTATTTTTCTGTATAGGTTCTTGCAGATTTGACTTCTGTTCGGTCATTTTATGATATCTTCTCGAAGAAAGTCGATCGAGAGGCTATGGTAAGTGTTGAACTGTAATTGTCAGTTTTGTTTTCAATCTCAATGACTAAGTTAATATGCTTAAGCTAAAACTGTTGTAGGAACTTGAAGAGGCGGAGATTGAAATGGACCTACTTCAGAAAGAAAGGGCGCTTCAGGAATCGGCTGGTGTAAATAAAGACGAAACCCAGCAGATTTCCCTGTTCTCTAGTAATAATTTCTTTAGCAATCATCTTCGAACACTTTTTCATCTGTGTTCCTTTTTATTTTTTTTCCTTTTTTTATGTTTCGATACAACTTTTTCATCCGTGTTGCTTATAGGCATCTTCGGTTTTGGTATGCTGATATCTATGTTTCTTATATTAGCTCAAATGGAGGATAATAAAGGTCTTCAGCAAATTAAGGACTCGATCCGTTCTCTGTAAGCATCTTTGTGTGGATTTCTGTTTTGAGCCATACGTACTGATTTTACTTTCTTTTCAAACCAAGGAGCAACCTATCATGATATTTGTTTCTGTTGATTGTTTTAATAATCAGGGAGAAGTCCATGATCAGAGAGGATATAGCTGCTCGAAGGCAAAAAAAACATCTTGTTCGACGTGCTCGTCAGAAATATTTGGAAGAAGCAGCAGTACGCGAATCAGAGCTACTGCAAGAACTCGATAGGTATTACTGAAGATTCTGTGGTGTTAGTCTTAATTGCTAGAATAATTGGGATGTGTATTCATACATGCCTGTGGATAAACTCTAAAGGTAGTGTTTGGCACTGACCCTATTTTTTTCTACATACTCAGGGAAAGAACAACTGAAGTGGAGCGTGAGATTGAAAGACAACTAGTGTTAGAACTTGAGCGTGCAAAAACAAGAGAGTTGCACCACAATCTGGACATGGAAAAGGAAAGGCAAACACAGGTAAGAATATCTCTCAGTTAATCATAATTCATTTGTGAAACATCAAAAAGGAAATCGTGTGCATTCTAAAAGAATGACTTGCATGTAGAGAGAACTTCAGCGGGAGCTAGAGCAAGCTGAATCTGGACTTAGACCATCACGTCGAGAGTTCTCTTCGTCAACTCCCAGTGGGTATGTTTTTCATTTCACTTGTATTTTCTGTAAATCCGAAACAACTTTCGATGACTCATAGCCACAGAAATGTTTGTCTATTCTAGATTTTTCAGTTAATCTCCACTATTGTTTTTTGTGGTGCATTGTATCTGCAGTAGGCAGAGAGACAGGTACCGAGATAGAGAAAATGGGAGATCAGGTCATGAAGGAGGTATTAGGTCTAGCAGCACTGGTCACGAGAGTGGTCCTACTTCACAGACACCAACTGGTGGCGCCAGTTCTAATGTGGCTTCCATTCCGACAGTTGTTCTAGGTGGCAGTGGTTCACGACAGTTCTCAGGTCAGCTGCCAACTATTTTACAATCACGGGACCGTCCAGAAGAACGTGGTGGTGGCAGTTACGAAGACAATTTTGAGGGAAGTAGAGATTCAGGTGATACAGGTAGTGTTGGCGACTCGGATACAGCATCTGCCTTTGATGGGCAAGCTGGGGGTTTCGGATCTGGGCAGAGGAATATATCTCGTGGTAGCAAGTCTAGGCAGTTAGTGGAGCGTAGAGAACGAGAAGGAGGTGGGAGACGCGAAGGAAAATGGGAAAGAAAGCATTCATGACATGTTTACCGTAATCTGCCACCAATTGTGTCAGTTATGAAAAATTCAGGTGGAAGAAACAAGCCTGACACCAAGTCTTACGTGGATCTGCAAGTGCCCTGAACTCTTCCATGTTAAATCAAGCAACAGATGGTGAATTCTAAAACAAAATACTTGTTTCCCTAGGTTGAAGAAACAAGCCTGGCTATGAGTCTCTTGTGGATCTGCTGTTGTACTCCCTGATGGATATTCGTGGCGCTGCATGTTTGACTATCAAATCTTAAAACTGGTCCCCGCGAAAGGATTCCATCCCAAAGGCTTGATGCCTCGCGCCATGTTTTGTTAAGAGTTTTAGTTGGTAGCTGACCAATGGCTTAGTGACATGTGGCTAAAAAGTTGGGGTAAAAGTTGGTAAAAACAGGGGGTGGCTCTGGTTAGCAGCAGATGGCCAATACTAATGTACATGTTTCACTTCAGTAATCTTGTACCAGTTCTTTTTCTTGTATCACCCCACAAAAGTTGTTATAGATATCTAATGACATGTTTCATAATGAAGAACAAGGGATTTGCCTGTGCCGCAGACGACACGGGACTGTTCAATATTGTACGTCTATTCCTTTGAAATATGTTTTTCTCCTTCTTATGTCGCCTCATAACACCCCAAATTTTAGAATACTCGTTGCTTTGTAAATTTAGAATACTCATTTCCCTGTAAACTTCCCCTGGCAAACAGTTTTATGTTTTATTCAGTTTTGCATTACATATCTCAATTTTGTTCGATTACATTTATTTTTATTGGTTCCAATTTACCCTCATTGCGGAGCATTGTACAATATTCTCGTAATTCTAATTGTCGGAATACCTGATCATCTGTTGCATTGCTAATACTGTACATTGTTTCAATCTTGAGTTGCAGATCTTCATAGATGGACTTTCCATAACTTCTCAATAACACTTGTGGTTATTTCAGAGAGCATTCGGAATATCAGTCGTATATTGCATCCCATTTCCATCAATGCCGCCTCTTCCATCGTTTTATCACATTCCCTGTCATCCTTCCATACCCTCAGAACTTTATATGTCGATTTAGATGTCCAGACAGTGTTTCCCTTTCCTCCTCTCTTTGTAAATATTCGCTCATCCTGTGTCCACATGTTTATTGAATTGTTAGACATCAGATTGATTAATTAGCTTTATTTTTTTTTTATTAAGAATTAGCTGTATTTTTAATTCTTGGCGTATGCAATTTATTGACCTATCTTTGACGTTGGTAACACTTCTACTGATTTGATAAGTATTTAAGTTTTTTGAAACATTTACGACAGCATAGAAATTCTTAATTAAGGTTTAATCTCTCACAAAAATTGGTACACAGGACACGAAATACACCTACGAATGTTTCCAGACACACATACTAACATGAAAACAATCTCAAACAAACCTTATTAATTTCACTCTCCAATTACATATCGCACTCGTAGATGCATTATAATCCAAGATGATTATTGTCCACTAATATTAAAATCAGGCCTTTGTGATATTTGTTTGTTATTCACACCTTTAGGTTGAGTGTCGTCGTTACACACTGGACGTTTGCTGATGAAATTATTGTTTCAAAAAAAAAAATCACCCTCATTTATCGTTTACGCCTTATTCTTCGTGCCTTTCGTAGTGTCTTAAAGAAATTAAAAAAATATTTATTTCGTATTTTGTGAGGGATAGATTGTGACCTTAGTTGTACCAAAATTGTACTTAGGAAAAAAAAAACTCATCGGTATAATCGTTTGTCCTCCAAATGGTTCCAATATAGTCGTAATTGGTTTTCTCTTGCGCCAAATTGTTATTGGAATTTCTTTCTCCATGTTGCTCTAATTATTTTAGTCTATCATATTTTTATTGTAAATCCCTGTGAGATCCTTTCTGCATATTTGTATTTGTATTGAATTTGTATAGTACCTCAAATACCTAACCCGGTAAAAGCATATATGCGCAATCATGTATATGTTTGAAGTTGTCATTAGAGAAAACTTTGTTGATGACCATCAACATTGAATGCAACACTTGAGTAAATCCTCTGCCACATTTCTTGAGGACACAAAAGTTGTCCCGATCCAGCGTTGTCCTCTGTCTCTATCCAAATTTTCATAATGTATTTGGTCTTTTATATTTTAGTCATATTCTTGAATATGATTTATTGGTTAGAATCATAGAAATAGGATGAAATGGTTGTAAGTCAACTTGGTGTTGGTTTGCCCGGTCGTTTGCATGCTTTACACTTCGATTTTATTTCGTGATCTCCCATGAATTTTGCATTGCATGATGAGCATGACATGTACTCCCATTGGTCTCCAAAAACTTCGATTTTCACGAATGTGGTGAACATGCGGCTATCCTCGAGCGAAATTGCAATTGATATGTTATGTGATGACACTCTACTTTGTCGGTATGTTTCATACAAAATAAGAATGAGCATAATTATTTATATCTCCGATTTTCCCAGGTTTTCAAACGATTCCTTAATTATTTTCTTAAGTTTTTGTTCGGGAGTCATGAATCCAGGTGTGTCGTTTGATCCTGCAGAACCTTTTACGTTTGGAAAAAACGTGTTAGATTGTATCTTATAATCCGATAATTATATAAGACTCTGAGGATCATACTTTCAGTTGCATTTTTTTCCTACGAACGGAGCGCACAGGTACGCTAATACTTATTTTGCCGCCGTCAATGTAAAGTGACAATTAGTTTGTTCCGTTAAGTTTTTATTTGTTACTGTAAAATTTCTTTTCGTATTGCAATTGATCTTATTTTGACACTAAAACTGTTATATATATGGGTAGTTACCCAAGATAGCAAATGAACCATTTCATGACTACTTTTTGTTCCTAAATAATTTGGTATCAGCGCAGAATATTTGGTACCCATATTTAACAATCGTGCCAAAAAACTATGAAACACATCCCCTGCCATAACAACATAAAATTAATATTGTCCACCATTACTCACCAACATCCACCACTATAAAAATCACCCATTGCCACTACTTCTTCCACCACCATTAAGAGTTACCGCCTCCACCACCCCACTAACAACCACCACCGGTCTCCACTATTATTGACCAACACCACCACAATCGCTACCAATGTCTATTGATATAATTATTATCAAAATTATCATATAATGAAAAAAAATACTATTTATTAGATTAATTAATGAAACACTTATGATAATTAATTAATTAATTAATTAATAATTGATTATTAAAATTAATGACACACATACAACTAAATATAACATGGTTTTTAATGGGCATTCACAGATTCAGGAAGGCCCATAACCATTTTAGGGGATTAATGGGATGAGAGGGACCCAATACAACGACAACATTTGGTTTAGATACGTGTCGAGATCTCAACGACCTTTTTTCTAGCCTAATTTGTCCTTGATGTGTTTTATGGGCAGGTACCGAAAACAATAGGGATACCATTTGAGTGATCCAACAATCATTATTTTTTCCCTACATAATTTGGTATCATCGCGGATATTGGGTACCCATCTTTACCAATCGTGTTAAAAACGATGAGACCAGAAAAACCACCATTGGCCCTACTTCTTCCACCATCATTAAACGTTACCGCCTCCACCACCTACTAACAACCACTACCGTTTCCACCACTACTGACCAAACCACAATTTCCAGGTATTAATGTATAATTCTTATTAAAATTGTCATATGTAAACAAATATGTATTATATTAATTAATGTGACCATTTTTTTTCTGAAAAATTAATGACACACTAATTAATATAGCACATAAACATAATATAGTTTTTAATAGGCAATCATGGAGTGGTCCAAGTTTAATGGAGATGAAGGATCCAATACAACCACAACCCTTAAATCTCACACTTGGCGAGATCGCAACGGCCCGTTTGCCTAAGCCAACTTGTCTTCGATGTGTTTTATATTATAGATTCTTATTAGTAACAGTCAAACTTGAAATTTTGGAGATGTAAATTTCATCGTGGACTTTGGGTCACATTTGGATTGGTTTTCCTTGAGAGTCGTGATTCTGGGGCTTCAAGAAAAGTGAAACCCTTCAACTTTTAGTCTCCACATAGCATTTCGACTCTCCTCTTATGTAAAATTTTTTAATACCAAATTTTCTCATTATGATTAGTGTTTAATTAGTCAATATATGTGTACGAGTAGAAAATCTGCATAGGTACTCAAGCTACCACATCCATC
>JAJJMA010290996.1:0-16122 GCA_023529015.1 Papaver nudicaule | reverse complement strand
GACGCGACCATCAGTGTATGGAGAAAAACAAAATTTGGTCCCAATATCCATATAATTGGAAATACTGTCAAGAGATTTGGGTGACTTCCGTTTGAAAAGGCGGGCACGGGGATAAGTATACACCATGGGATCCTGATAAACTTCCCCATTCTCGTCGACTCGTTCCTCGATGTCGTGAAGGGTAAGTGTCGGCTCTGGCGGGCTGTACCCTGGAAACCGATCCCAGGACCACATCTGAAGGAAACTGGCAGGTACGAAAGTCTCGACCGTGTGCACATCAGCGGCCCTTTGGATATCGATCACAAGCAAGTCTAAATGGTGGTAAAGCCCGCCCAGGAACATAGGGGCCAGAGGAAAGGATACGCCACGCGCCATTAGAACGGCCATGGGCATAAGCTCCTCCTTGATCGTGTCCCCGGGGCTAAATTCAAAGACATCATGACTCAACCAGAAGAGGAGAAACGCTGCTAGTTGCGCTTTCTCCGAATCCTCGCCGTAATCCGGACATTTAAAATGACCTTTCACCATCTTCGGTGCCCAATACTTCACGGACAGTGGGGTAAGAAGAGCGCCTTTTCTTTAACTTGCTTGAAGTCGTCGCTTCTACGTCACCCTCACCTAGAAGACGTAAAAAGGGGTTAGTTGTGTGAAATAAAAAACACTCGTACAGGGTAAGGAAAGAATAGAAGACGAGCCGGAAAATATATGTACCCCGGGCGCCTTCATGTTCCTCGCCTCCTTCCACATCGTCGTCCTGAGCACCTTCAAGTTCCTTACCTTTCTCTGGGTTGTCCCCGGCTCCCTCAACTGGAACGTCTCTCACGAGCTCCTTGGACTTCTTCAATATAGCCACTAATTCCCAATCCTTTTCACGCATGCACCCCGCAATGGCGGACTAATGCCAATAACAAGTGCCATGAACGGGCAACAGAGTAAAGGCAATCACGTCCTCGAGAGTAATGGTCGCCTCTCCCCAAGCAAAAAGGAAGGTATGAAACAGGGAAATCCAGCGCGTGACCAGCTTAGTCAGATCGAGGTTACTACGATTGCAAGAGCGACATTTGGACGCCTTGATGGCGTCAAGGACGCCAATTCCTTCTAGTATGCGAGCGTGGGACGCATGGTTCTCAATAAAGTCGACCCACGGTACCCAACCCTCTTGAGGCTTCGCTGTGGATTTATAGACAATATTAGGAAGCTCATAATCGCCACGATTTATAGCTAGACGAGGAATCTGTTCGTAAGGAGGAAATGACCACTCGGCATTATCTGGCTTTAACAGCCACTCTGGGTCGGCTGGTATAGGCGGCGGCAATCGATTCAGGAGACGCTGATTGAAAAAGTCATCAGGATATTCGGCGCCAGGAATAGGAACAAAAGCGCTCTGAAGAGAAACGCTTCGTACAAACAGATTGTGGGAAAATAAGCCGTCTTTCCGATCAGCGAGAGGAAAGACATCGATATTAGGATTCGGAGCGCCCTCTCCCTCTGGCGCGGCTTCAGGGTTGACCTCGTCCTCGTGATTAGGGGCGAGTGTGTCATCTTGTAATGGATCGTCATGATCCCTCATGGTAATAGAAGAAGAGAATGAGAAGATTTCTTCCTTTTTTAACCAAGGAAAATTGGCTAGAGAAAGTAAAAGGTAAAAGAGTATTTATATGAAGAGGAAAAGTGTAACCGCTCGCCACCTAGACCACGATGCCAACAACCATGGACGTGCGCTGCCACGTAGGCCATGATCTCGACGCTTATGGGATTCGACGTGGGCGACGGCTAGGGGACTTGGGTTTCCATGGTGACGGTTGACCCGGCACGCTTTGCCCGCCCGAACCGTCAGGGGACTAATGTGGATACCCCAAGTCCATTAGGACCTAATGGGCTTGACATATACTTAGTTGAGTTTACCCAATTGGGCTTGGGTCTAGACATTTTGGGTGTCTAAGAAGTAAGGGATGGCAATTATGTTAATAAGTGACTAAGAGGACACATGGCAACCCAAGAGTGAAAGGGAGTCTCTATAAATAGGATCTTAAAAAGATCATTAAGAGGGACTTTTGAAGGGAGAGAGAGAAAACTACACATTTGAGAGAGAGAGAGAGAGTGAGAGAGAGGGAAATGAGATAAATCGATACCACCTCTGAGACTCGGATCGGATTGAGAATATTACCCTATTCACACATCTCCCCTTTCTTTCTCCCATGAACCTCGACCACCATTAATTTTCCCACATCTATTAACAATTTTACCAAACCCAACTTATTTCTCAACATATTAAGGAATTTCAAAACCAGAAGGCAATTTGGGTGTTTCTTTAACAACATTGCCAAGTTCAATTCCATTGCCTAAACATCTTCTTTGTCCTTTATCGAATGATGTCATCATTTTCATCCGAGTCTTTGTTCAAACATGTTGTTCGCAGTAAATGGGGAGATTTAGGTGTACACAGAACTGTTGGAAGAGATGTTGATGTCTCTACAGTTTGATCACCATTAAACCAACACAAAGGAACACCTTCGCAGCATGGTTTCTACAGACATGAAGGAACATGAGCAGATAACTGGCTTGGATTCTCGGTATTCGAATAAAAGGTTCGGACTAAATCAATTCTCCTTTGATTTTCATGTTGTTATAGGAGCATGTAGATTCATTATAGTATGGGCTTATATAAATAAAAAAAAAAACGGAAATTTCGTGGCGGCATAAATACAACAGATCGAAGAGAGTTTGAGCAGATTTTTGGCGATAATTTTGGGGATTTGATTTCTTCTTTAAAATTGAATCGGATAGCAACCGATTTGCAGTTGCTCTTCGGTCGATTCTCTCTCCATCAAAATAATACAAATGGTATCTCCGAGTATTCGAATGGTAGAGAAGAAGACGACATTTGTTTAGTTTGTTTTTTTATCAGGTTTGATGATGATGGGAATGGACGAATTTTCTAAATTCATTTTAGAACAGTTGTATAAGAAAGAGATTGACGCTGATACTGGTTGGATATGTATAAACACAAGAAGTGTTTTATCAAATTTCGCAATTCAATTAATTGCTCCATGTCTGGTTCTGAACTCCACTCATTTTAAAGCAACACAAAACCTTGGAGTTTGGGTTTTGTGAACTACTCCCTCCGTTTTTTTTATATAGGCGGAGTTAGGACTTTTCTATGTTTCAAATTATAGGCGGAGTACAACTATCAAGACTACTTTTTACAACTTATACCCTTAATAATAACACATAGATAATTGTGTTTGGAATAAGACAAAGGGTAAAACAAGAAAAAACATGGAAAATTATGACTTCAAAAATGTTTTCTTAATCTAAGAGAATTGGTCCCTCCGCCTATATAAAAGAAACGGAGGGAGTACATCAAGTTTGGGAAGTCGATTGACAACAAGGTAGTGGATTTATTCGGAAAGAAATTTAAATTTAGTTGGTTTGTTCGCTATATCCTTGGGTCGTCTTCTTTATGGTTTGCACCAGCAACAACTTTCTTCATTAATGGTTTGTTTCCTGGTGATGACGATGGTACTGGGTTAACTGGATGGACTCTGGCTCTGACTCAGTTTGTTGATGATTCACTTCAGCTACATTCAGGCATGTGCGGAGAAAGCATGCGGTTTGTGTGGAGCCCTGGCATTGGTTTACCTGAGGACACGTGCAGAGAAAGATTCTTTGTTTCTCCTTTTTCAAATAATATTAAGAACTTCTGGACCCCACGAAAAGGTGAAAAGACGAACATGTTGTGGAAAGATTATTGTGGTTTTCTTCTTTCGAGGACGCGTGTTGTTGGGTGGTCTTCTCCCAAGTTTAATCTATCGAACAAGCTGTTTAAGTCCAAAGACACGTGGAGAATAAGAACACGTGATGGTACAGTTCTTTTATGGAGGACCTACATACCAAGTATGGGACAAGAAACGAGATGAAAAGAACAAAAATATATTCACACTTGTCTGCACTCGTAGGGACTACATAATTTATGCCAAGTCAACAGATCAAATAGGTAGGAATATGCGAGAGTTTGGGTCAAACCAACTCTCGCAAGACAGATGATTTCGAGGCATGAAGACTTCTAAGTGGGCCAACACTGCTTGAAGTCTAGTTCTGCATAACCTACACACTCTGTTGGACGTAAGATTAACTTCACTTTTGTATATAGGTATTCCACTAGTTATGCAGGTACCAAATTGTTTCCTCTTCCAATGAAGAATTACAGTTTGAGCTATTATCGCATTCCATATTTTGCCTGATGCGTGCTCTTACGCATACTATGAAAACGCGTACCTCCATATCAGTATGTCTTTTATGTAACCATGCATCACTTCTAGTCTGATATTCATTTCACACACAGTCCATATGTCGTCTAGACAGCACAATGGTAAATGTTATACTCTGCCAAAAATTGGACACGCAAAATAAAAAAATAAGTTAACGAGTAATAATGCTTACTCAATGTAAGGACCAACTTCCGGCGTATTCAACAATACAGTGAGATGTGCGTTAATCCACAGATCTTTGCTGACATTCTTCAGATTACCAGCAGATGTTGGTTGTCCCAGGAAGGAATCAGAATCTTCAACAGTGTCAGATCCGTCATACCTGTCAGGTGAATTCCAATTGTCTTCATGCTTCTTTTGAACTCGCCAAACATCTCAATTGTCTCTTCCAGAATATTCCCTTCAGCAATGGATCCTCCCGGCTTGCATCTGTTACGCACATGCCCTTTAATAACCTTCATGCACCTTTCAAACGGATACATCCATCGAAAGCATACAGGACCACATAACTTAACTTCATTGGTAAGATGCACAGTGAAGTGAACCATGATATCAAAAAATAATTGAGGAAAGTGTTTCTCGAGTAAGCACAGAGTCACAACGAGTTCTTTCTGGAGTTTGTCTAGCTCTGCCACCTTGATTTCTTTCCTAGATATCGCTCTGAAAAAGTGACAAAACCTCATAATGGCGTATCTTGTTGGTTGCGGCATAATCGATTTGATCGCAACATGCAAAAATTGTTGCATTAGCATGTGATAGTCATGTGACTTGAGTCCTATAAGCTTACGATCTTTGCAAGACACCAGGGTGAAAATTTTTGAACAGTACCCCTGCGGAACCCTTATCTTGGACAATGTTGTACATAACTTGTCCTTCTCCGCCGTGGTTAATGTGCAAGCCGCTGCTTTTATAATATATCCACCTTTGCCATCTGGCTTAGGCTGCAACTCTTCTCTCAACCCATGTTCCTTCAGATCCAATCGAGTGTTTAATCCATCTTTCGTCTTACTTTCTGCGTGAAGAAGTGTTCCGACAATACTCTCGCATACATTCTTTTCGACGTGCATGAAATCTATATAATGGTGAACAAGATTATGCCGCCAATATGGGAGTAGCTGGTGCCATAGGTTAATTTTTTTCCAGTAATCATCATCTTCACCTATCGATCTTTCAGTTGTTTTAGCAATTTTCCTTTCGATTCTCCTCGTTATCATCTTTCCACCTCTTCCGGGATGCACCTGCACAAAATCTACTTTGATACCCTTCTTTTTCTTTCCCCATGAATTCCTTATAGAGCATACCTCATTGTATATTTGTTCCCCGGTCATAGGTGCTGAAGCATTCCCATGTTCTACCTGTCCATTGAACCCCTTCTTCTGCCTTCTGAATATATGGTCATCTGGTAGGTATCTTCTATGACCAGTATACGCCTCTTTGTAACAGTTGTTGAGTCTGACAGAGTAAGTATTTCTTACGCACTACACAACCTCTTTTTCCACTGTAAAGGCAACCACGTAATGTACCAAGAGCAGGGTAATCATTAATTGTCCATAAAACAGCTACGCGTAGAGTAAACTTCTCTTTCTTATATTCATCAAAACAGTCGACTCCATTCACAAATAACTTTTGAAGATCCTCGAGGAAAGCTTGTAGCAAAACATCTATGTCCTTACAAGGCCCATCATCTATCAATAATGACATCATCATGAACTTTCTTTTCATACACAACCACGGTGGAAGGTTTCTGAAACGAAATTATTAATCAATCTCTTATTTCTGATGTCACTTCTTTTTTTGTTTCTTTCATGTTCAGTTCTAACAGAGTTGAAGTCTCCTGCCAAACACCAAGCCTCCATTGACCAGTTCATGATACGCCAAATCTTGCCAAAATCTTTCTCTGATCATGCTCACAAGGTGAGTAAGCATTAGTATAAATGAAGGTAAATCCAGAGTCTTTATATTTGATAAGAATGGAAATTGAATTGACACCAATTCTTTCGTCCAAATAATCAAGTTTAGATGAGTCCCATATAGTTAATTGACCACCTTTGTTACCTACAAATACCTTGCGAAGATATCATCCTCCACCCAAACTTCGAGTTGTACCAAAGTTGTCTAACAAACCAAGCAGTAAATTGATATATTTTGATTCTTTCCGTTTTGACATTGTATTAACCTATATTGTGTGATATCGGTCGATATGTTTCTGCACTGGTATCACGATGATAAAGAATGACATGATATAGGGCAGAAAAAAAGTTTTATGGGTGTTAGATTTTGTACAAGTATTCACACTAATTCGATGGTTATTTGATTTGTCGATGAATAAGTTAGATCGAACTTTGATATCTTTATACGTTATTAGTCTGGCATATGCAAACAATGAAGTATGTATATATAGGTCATTCTAAAGTAATAATTTAGGAAAAGAATCCATCGATATGGTTATATTCTGAAGTATGCATATATAGGTCATTTTAAGTGACCGTGTTTTCGAAGATAAATTCTTGGTGATAAATTCTTCTAACCAAGTTTTATGTTTTTACCAAAAATATAGCACACAATTCGAGATGTATAAAACGAGAGTAGTCAGATATGCAATCAATATTTATGTGTTATAAAAAGACAATCCTCGGTGTTAATGTGGCGGCACCACATTCTCCCGCCTGAATTCTAAAAAATTAGCGCCCCACATGGACGAATAAATTCAAGGAAGACGTTCGACAAAACGATGTATGTTAACTAAGAATACGAGAAAATATGTCTTCGGTTTGCAGTTCTCTATCGTATTTTAAAGTCTCACACAATGTCTTTGGATTAGTTATTTCACAGAAATCTTAAGTTAAGACGTTTTTAGGAAAAACCTATGTTATATCCTCCACAGATTTCATGTTCGGAAAAATTTTCTTTACAAAATGAAATAATTTAAAAGAAAACAAGAATCTTCCAGCAAAATTACATATTTGAATTGTTGCGTGGTACAACTAAATATGTTTGGATACATCTTAGCTAACTGTTTGTTAGAGCATAGCTCAGTTGAACCCACTGGCATTGCTATCTCAAGTCAGTTGTCAAGTTTAGTTGACAAAAACTCAATCCTTGATTAAGTCTATAATATCATTCCGGACTAGGATAGGTTAGGTATTTGAGACGAAGACCGGAGCTTACCCACTTGATGTGTCTATCGTCCTCATCGAAAGGTTAGAAAGGTTTTCCTTTTGATTTTGTATTTGCCATTCCATCAATAAAATAATCTATGATATTGTTTATAGTGATCTATAAGAATGAAAGACTAGTTCTCTTAGCACTTAGGTTTACCTAGTGACCAATGTATAAGAACAATGTGGGAATGGAGCTAGTTCTTGAATTACACCCGAACAACGTACGAGTTCATATGTTGGAAGGTAAATTCCTGAATTAAAGGTTTTTCATGAACGCGTTCATACAAGAGTTCTGAAACTTCTGAACTCATAAAAACGCACATGAACGCGTTCATATAAGCCATGGATAAAAACTTCTATCTTGAGTTTTTGCCATTTGTGAATAGATTCTCGAACTCGTTCACATTAAGGCCTATGGAGCTCTTGTCCGTAATAGTCTTTTACGTTCATGTTTATCTCATGGACCCTATAGCATGGTTTACTTGCTAAGCCTATGTCATCCTTCAATTTGATCAAGGAGAATCTTCTCACGGCCTTTAGGTTTTTACCAACGGGGTTAAAAGAAGATTGAGTTGGACCTCAATGTAAGCCTATGAACTTTTCTAAGTTTGGGAACTTGCTTGGGCCCTACTCAAGGTTGCTTAACTTTAAAGCAAAGCCTCTCTTGACGATCAATATAAATAGACGACCTTCTGCAAGATACAAACCACTCCTTTACACATTTGTGTATCCTTTCATAAAGGTTGGTCGTCATCTCGAAGTCATTTTTCTTGGACTACGACTATTTGAAAGACTTCACTTGGGGATCGTGAAGTACAGGTCGGAAGTAATATTCCCGATCTTGAATCTTAGATCAATTGTTTTGTTGCGGTCAATCAATCAATAAAGACCAAAGATTTGATAAAATCTTTGTACAGCTGCACTCGGTGTTATAAGTTCTAGAAGCTCCATAACGCAATTCACAAACTAGGTTTCATATAAAGCTGCCACGCGTTACGAGGTAATTTTTTTAGACTAGATCAATAAGCCCTAATCAGTAAATCGATTTCCATTAACCTTAACTTTAAGTCTAAAGAAAATTAATTACCTATCGCATTCTTTGTTGAAAGACAAATCGAGTACGACCAGGCGTCTTGTTAGAGGCAGGGTAGCGTTAGTCTTCACGACGGACTATGGAGCAACTCATAGGCCTGTAAAGGACGTCATCTATGGGAATCGAGTGTGTAGGCTTCTGAGGGAATCAAGAGACGTAGCACAACGGTAGCTTAGTTGCTTGGAGGGTTAATTCAGTCTCGATACATTCCAGTCTGAAGTCTGTGAGTAGGCTAGCGTCTGTATTCACTTAATAATGTCTGCTTTCAAATATTGACTAGGTCCCAAGGTTTTTCTGCTGGTTGTGGTTTCCTCGTTAACAAAACTTCTGGTGTCTTGCATTACTTTTACCTTCCGCATTATATTGTCTCTGATCTATATAATTAAAGTATTGAGTACTTATTCTTGTTAGGATTATGTTCTTGAACAAAGAACTGTACTCGGGTTATTGATTGAATATTGATTTGTGAGATCGTTCAAGTAACCTAATCAACTAGGTTCACGAATTCAAAAGTTGGTGGCATATCTCGGTATCCCATCATTTTCACTGTTGATCAATTTGTATCGAGGAATAAGGATCTACCGGTATCGTCATATTGGTTGTACTACCTTCGTACTAAGAGGAACCCCAATGTTTGCAACAACCATATCTTGAGTGTCATTGATGTTTCATTATTGCTACATTGTTATTATCTACAACAAATTTAGCCACTCTTATAAACATTAACACATCATATGAGATCCAAATGGGTTGTATGAATTAAAATTGATTGAATGTTAAGAAAATTCAACCTCTATATGAATTATATCATGAGATTTCTGAAGAAATTTAAAGATGGTAATGGCGTTTTGTATTCTTTTGATAAAAAAATTTCTTATTATTTTGTTCCCTTTTCTTACTTTCTAATTAGTTTATTTTCGGTTATATACGGTTGTTTACTTACATATAATTGCACGGACATGATCGTATGATCTGAATGAATCTAGAATGTCTAGAGATAGGTATGTATACTTGGAATTGGAACTTTGCACACATACTAGGGTAAGTTAATGGAGATAAAATGGAACTGAAAATCTACATTATTTTTTTTTCTCTTTGAGCGACAATATATTTTCTTGTTTGATAAAGCAGTTTAAACTTTTCTTTTATTACGAATTGTTACTGACATATGAATCATATGATTTCAACTGATTTAAAAGTTTGTAAGGTTTCAATTTATAAGTATTTATAATATTTTTTGAGTTTGTGAAGTTTGTTTGGATATCATAAATCAGGATTGTGGATATAGGAAGCTCTTGCTAGATTGATTATATATATTTATTTACTCTTTTTTTATATATTTTACTTAGGTTTGTTATTTATTTATTTTTGATAAAACTTAGGTTTGTTATTTTAATTGCACTATCATCATAGCTAAAATGTATGAATATGTTAGGTTTGTTTCAGTTGTTCTCAGAAAGAAACGTCTCAGATTCTAAGTATGCATTGTTCATCTAGCATCTAAATTAAAAAAAAAAAAAAAAGACTTGTACTTCAACAACATTATTAAGGTTTCCTAAGTTGTCATCAATTGAATATCTTGATAACTTCCATTTTCCAATCTTACCTGCAATAACCTACACCCAAGTTGCCAGCATGCCTACTTACAAACACCAATTTTGTGAATTCCTCGTACCCATTTTTGATGAAGGAACAATAAACACAATAAACACCAACAATTTCAACTATTGTTTTACTGTTGAAAATGCTTTATGACAATTGATGTAAATATATGAAATACACACAAATGATATTCTAAATACAGAAAACTCTTTAACCGTTAAAAATGTTGAACAAGGTTTAAGCTTAAAATAGGTCGAAAGAAAACACCTAACCTCTAAGAACATAATAAATGCTCATAAATCAACTCTAGGAAACAAATACCTAACCCTACGAACATAATCACACCATGAATCTGTGATGGTGAGCACACCTCCAAGCACCAAGACGAACTTGCACAACGTAGAAAGTCGCCAAACTCATAAAGATGATACCAAGCATGAGAACGATGGAATTCATTACGAACGAGCATTTGACGTGTTCTTCATTCTCACAAGACCCTCCCATGTCATTCCGCAGATGGCGGTTGTAATGGGAAATGTCAAGAACAACGAAATTCATAGAAGAACTAATGCACAAATCGCATATGATACCACATTTACCAAAAAATCAGTCCCCCCGTCACATGTATCGGTGTCGCTCAAGGGTTTTATAACGAAGGCGCCAAAACCAACAAAAGCAAGAGTGATGTCAACAACATAAACAACAGATGATGTTTGCAATATTGTAAAAACATCGATCCACTCTTGTGTTGTCCATGTAGAAGAGGCTGGTTAGGAAAGGCTGGTGAGCTGTCACACAAAAGAATCAAAAATAAGATAGTACAACTTCCTTTATTGGCTATAGAAAATAAAAGTAATGATATGAAGGTGAAAACTAAAAATTACATTTCATTATCATTGACAACCTTCGACACGAAACGCAACCAAAATTTAAGAATCTACCTACCAATTTGAAGTTCAAGGTTTTTAAGTTCTTCGAGCTCAATATATCCTAGTTACATCTAAAGTTTTGAAGACTACAAACTACCAGAAATCTATCCCAATCAACATGTTTACAAAAAAATGATATATTGAAAAAGAAGCATGGAAATCCAATTATACAAATTACGTATTATAAGAAACAATTGAGAAATTGAACAACTCAGCACCATTTTTTTTTCAAAATATAACTTTCATTAACACGATGAAAAGGTTGTCTTACTACTTAACAATATGCATGCCCTATGAATTAGTCATAAAAGTTTGCTTAAACGTTGATGTAAGAAGAGGACTAAGAAATGATGATCTCCTTGTAGTCATATGTAATTCATCAAACTCATGAATAACCACCAGCATAGAGAAAGAACACGCATTCACTAATTTTGAACACAAAATAAGGATCGCTATAATGGTTTATAAACTTAATAATAATCAACGTTGACACTAGTACATACCCAGTAGCACTAGTTCCTCCTCCTGAAGCGACTTGTCCTACTACATTCTGTTGTCTTGGTCTGCAACAAATAAATAACAAGTCAATTAGTTTGTGTACAGTTTACTCTATCTACAATGTCAAATTATCAATCCATTATCTCACTTAAGTATCTCATTATCCACTTATAACTAATTAACATCGATATTGATACATACCCAGTAGGATCAACATTTATCACAATTGTATTGTTGTTTTTTTGTTTTTGTTTTCAAATATCTCATCTACCACTGACCTGCACAAGATGTTAATCTTTAATCAGTTTCATAACATCAATTGTTAACTACCGGATAGCACTCATAGCCTCTAGCGTTGCTCTCGTCGATTCCTCTATCCTCGGCTCTCTTTCTTCAGAAGTTTCTGTTATGATGCGATACGTGAAACTTGAGCTGCAATAACCAACGTTTTTCAATCAACTATATGAATTGCATTTTGGCTAATTAAGATGCGAGAATGAATAAATTTCTGATTCAGAGTAAATCCGACTGATTTTTCGACAATTCGTTTTGTTTCTCTAAATTAGAAATGTGAGATTAAACCACTCTGAAACAGATTTTTTTTTTTGTAGAAATGGCCAAAGAGGAGATGATTCAAAAATATTGCAGTTCAGTTGCTCTAAAACACAGTGTTTATTACACTCTTCAAGTTCGTGCGACCCAAAATCTTCATCCCTCCTCCAAGATCAAGATATGCAAGTTAGCTGATTTCAGAACAATACAAAAATTGAAAGTTTTCTTACCCTCGTGGTGGTTCTCCTTTGTCATGTTCCTTCTCTACGGTAACGCTAGTGCTAGCCATTTTATATTATTTAACTTTAGCAAAACAAAAAAAACAATTTTTTTTTTATAGATCAAAATGATAAGTAATTGAAACATTAGTGCTATGAGTGGTAATAACAAGGGGAAAGAACAATACCTACACAAAAGCTTGTGTAGAACTATTAAAACTATCACCAGATGAGAGAATCAAAGTTTGGGGTAATGCTGGTGAGAAGTTCAAAGGAAACAACCTAGTAGCAAAATTTGCTTGTGTTTATTGTAATGTTGAATTTTCAGACACTTGAGATTTGTGAAAAAATATCTTCACTCTGTTTGATTACTTTCTGTTTGACAGTTTTTGATTTGATGGTTTTTCTTTTTGGGTTTTGCTTAAAAATGATCTAGGAAGTTGTCATACCCCCAAATTGCATCAACCAATTTTGGCCAAGGAATGACCCGGCAACACTAATGGTTCAGTGAATCAAGCTTCACTCATCAATGTTCATCCTTACACACTTGTTCAATTCAAGTGCACCCACAATCATCAAAGATTGGCAACGAAAGTCTTTCTTCATTTTCTCTCATTCCTTTAGTGCATCCCATACTACACCAAGGCTTTGCCATGCTATCAATTCCACACAAGATCAATACCATTCAAGAACAAATAATTAGAAGCATCAACTATTTTCATTACTTCAAGAAAGAATACAAAACTCGTCCAAAACAGGACTACAAATGACCATCACTCCCAAGTGATGCAAAACTCCCTACAATGGCCTAAGAACTCTGCCTAAGCCTATGGGTTTTTCCCCAGAGTTCCCTCTCTTCTTCTACTGATTTACAATGCCTTATATACAGTAGAAAATCGACCAAAACCGTGTGCAACCGCTGCACAAGCCATGGACAGCCAAGTGTCCATAGGTGGTTCCTGTAACCGTCAAAAGTGCATCCTGCAACTGTTTGGCCCGTGTGATGCTGGCCTAATGTTGCTACACTTGTCCTTGATGATTTCCAGGGCCAAACACAGTCATAAACTCACTTCATAACCGTTCCATCTCTTCCTCATGCTCCGCCACGCAAGTCCAAGCCATAATTGACTTCTAACCGCTCATATGGGCCATTTCCAAGCCATGTTGCGCCATTTCTGTCAAGGCCATGTATCACACTCTTTCGGACGCTACAACCAGCGTGTATACATGTCATTTAAGCCTTCTAACTCGATGCATAGCTTTGGCCCACAAGCCTTAAGCTTCATTACTTCATTTGGCCGAGTACTTGACTTGCAATAACGCGTTTGGCAGCGCCATTGCCTCTCATGCATTTCCAAAGCCTTGGCCAAGCTTTGGCCTAATGCCAAGGTCATTCTCTTTACCTTTACCATGTCCTTGATTCCTTCCTTGAGGTGGGCTAACTCTGAATCCCCGGACATTCAACATTGACCAACCAATGTTGCATATGCCAAATGGCCTTCCTTGTCTTAGCCTATGTCGCTTCCTTGTCGGACTAATGAAGCTACATTTTCTAAGCCACTTGTGGAGAGACTATAATAAACCTCCCCGACCCATTATGTTCATCGTCCTCGATGAACGCAATATTCATTCGGGGCCTCCCGAACTACTTGGTTATATAAGTACACTTCTGAAAAACCTATTGTCAGAAATTCAACAACTTTCTTGGCCTTCCTGGCGTCCACGCCAATACTTTATGCCTAGTACCGTTCACCACCACTTAGCTTTACTGCCTTGTCATTGATCCTATTAACTTCATCTTCCGTTGTTACGTCGCGATTGCTTACCAAATGCAAATCTTGCGATTCTTCTTGGCCAAACTTCTTTTCTAGCCTCAAATCACCCGTTTGTCAACTATGCCTAAGTGTACACAGCTTGACATGCACAAGGACATCTGTGTTCATGTCTATACTGTAGCTGCCTTCTTTTGTGCTACCCATTGATCATAGTGATCATGGCCTTAGTCTCATGCCTTCAAACTCCGACTTTGGTTGCATCCTACAACCCAACATGACTTATATGCGACTTAGCCTTCATTTTCAATCAGTTTTGCTAACACATGCCTTGGATTACCATCCTTCATGGCCCTCCGTCAAACTTCCCATATAATGCATAATGGTTTTATGCGTACCAACTAAGCTCTATTGCTGAAAACACACTAAGGAACTCGTTTCCTTGAGTGTTATGGTCAAGTATAAGCCTTATACTTGCTCCAACTGTTATGCACTTAACACAAATCCTTGTGTCGTACTTTTCTTGACTCGCCTAAAGCAAAACTATTGAGTTTCATAGGTTATTGGCATAAGCTATGACTAACTAGTTTAGGAAAGAACTTGGCTTCATACCATTCTCTGGCTTACGTCACTTTCGAAACCAATGTGCCTCAAGCATTCATTCGAACCGCTACGACTTCACTCTTTGGACAATTCTCCAAAGCTTATGAGTTTATCATAACTCATTCCTTTGATGGACAGACTTCTTGGCCTTGCTGCCGTTCTTGTATTGCACTCTTCTTAGCAATTTTCTTAGTACAATATGCAAGGACGTCCCTTAACAGCAACATGTCTTCACACCATCATACTTATTTTGCACCATTACACTTTCAACGTCTTTTATTGCATATTTCGTCCAATATGCTATGTAGCATCTCCCAACGTGAACTAGCTTTACATTAAATAGAAAGACTTCATTCCCAACATCAAGGCCACACACGACCCAATACTTGAAAATATACTTCCAATGGATTGCAAATTCCAACACCAACTGATCACAAACTTGTAAGACCCAACAAGCTTTGCAATACTGACTTCATCATAGATTTTTAGCAACAAACGAGGAAACAAGGCCACAACCAATTGCCTTGTATGCCACCTGACATTGAGTCCAGCTATCAAAGTTCCTATGCTCCTCCCATAACGAAAAATCGTCCAATGAATACTTAGTCAGATTCCTCCAAACCGAGGCATTCATGTTACTATAGATTCTATGAAGATTTCAAGAATGACCCATGCCACTCATATGCATCACCTGTAACACCCCAAAATTCGGCCCATGGTTTTACCCGAATTCGAGATGTTATGGTCGGGTCTCGAATCTTTAAACTATTTCTTTAACTCACTCAAATGAATAACCAGGCCTAAGGTATATTGTAAGGGTTTCAAATAACCATAATTAATGAGAGAATCCAAGTTCGACAACCAAAAGTGCACACAAAACAGTTTACAACAAAACTGGACTGGAAAAGTCGTGAAAATCATGTTTCTGGCAGCCTAACTTGCGAGAGCTCTACAGACTTCGTTAGGGCACAGATTCTAACAATTGAACCCAATTTAGAAACTACAAAGACTCACCTTTCATAAGAAATTGAAAAATCTAAATTCCAAGTTCAATAGGTCACTGAAAAGTGTGTCGGAAGAGGTAGACATAATTGTATTCCTGCAGTTTCCAGATCTGACGTAGTTACGTCAAAGGCCAATCTTCCTAAACGGTAACTTGGATCGCCATGAAATTTTAACCACTTATAGTATAGAGACAGATGAACATTTCTAGTAAAAAAGTATCATCTAAATCTTTACAGATTGTCGCCAGTTTATCAAGACAGCAGGCTACAAAACGACGTCAGAAAAACTAATTAAGGTTTTAACTATTCATTATTCAATATAATTACCAAACATTACCAATATTCATAAAATCCTTTCAAGTTTAAAGAAACAAACTTCAAACATAACAATAATTCATGTATCTAGGTCTCTCACATCA
>JAJJMA010290985.1:0-18998 GCA_023529015.1 Papaver nudicaule | reverse complement strand
TTTTTTGCTTTGAAGAGATCTGATAATCATAGGCTGTTTTCAATAAGGGT
This sequence comes from Papaver nudicaule, assembly GCA_023529015.1. Classification (NCBI taxonomy): domain Eukaryota; kingdom Viridiplantae; phylum Streptophyta; class Magnoliopsida; order Ranunculales; family Papaveraceae; genus Papaver; species Papaver nudicaule. The sequence continues at coordinate 18,948 of JAJJMA010290985.1, read as the reverse complement.
TGGTGTATCAAAATGATGTTCTAGGGTTAAGTGTCTAGAAAGGCAGGACCGATGGGAATAGGGCATATGGTATTGTTTCTGCAACCCATTCACGATTGAATACAAACGATGTTACTATATCTTTGTGTGTGTGTGTGTGTGTGTTTTAGTTTTCTTTTAAGCAAATAATTTTTTGATAGATTAAACTGAAAAACATACACTGTTCATCTCATTTGAAAGTTGTATTCTTCTTATTGTCTCAGTAACATTAGGCTTCATCTGACACATGTGCATCTCTGCTTCCAGATTTCCCATAATGCACTAAAAATCTTTAGACTCCATTCTTCAACACTTGTTTAGTCATGGATTGCTGTCAACCTGGGTTTACTTTTTATTCTTTTTTCTTGTTTCGCCGGTTAGTAAGTCCACTGTCTTATTATACACCGCTCTATATATCTGGCATCGTCAACCCTGGCTGGTCAATTGATCTTCGGGTTTATTTTCCATGCTAAGCCGTTTGCAAGTAATGGAGAGTTGTGTCTCATATATGCAGTCCCAATGGGTTTTGTACTCTTACCTAGTAACTTGGGAACTTTAGTAGATTCGGGGGATAATTCTACGCAGATAAATTGCAAAATAACAGATGGATAAATTTGTTGGTGTTTAACCTTAGTCTTAGTTTACTCGACATTTTCTCTTGTTACCGGGATGATCAAAGGGATGTAGGACCTTCATCCACATGGTCGATCCTACGTATCTTGATCTGTATTTTCGTACATCCTTACATGTTTTTCATAATTACTAGATCAAAGCGAAAACCATTTCAGGATCAAGAAGTTGGGGAAATGGAAGTAGCGGTGCAGGCAGGATTAATGACTGATATACTGACTGAAGTAATTACTTGCCTGAGGGCTGTGGTTACTGTACTGCATAATACTGCAAGTCTCCCATCCTTATCACAAGGATCTCCGGATCAGAGCAACAGTTCCGATCGATGCAATACTGGGGAGCGTTTAAATCCACATCTCGAGAGGACAATACCAGCAGGAAAATCATTCAAGAAAACTGGGGAACGTACACAAAAAAAGAAAACAGGAAGATCTTTTGTACCAGATCAGGGATTTGAGAGTGGCATATTTGGAAGAGTTAATATATGTTCTCTTTTCCAGTCATTTTAATCTTTTTTTGTTTTGGTATTTTCTCTTATGTTATTCATATGCCATGTATATCTGCAGGGTATACCATGCAACCTTTATTCTGAAGAAAAGGAAAAAATTGTTGCTAGAGGTGTGGCTTATATCGAAAGGGAAACTGAGCAAACTGTTCAGGTTGGTGGGGGAAAGGCGTAGGAGATTGTTTGCAATTTAGTGCAGGTTGATGAAGTGTTAGAGGAGAAACTCAGTTTACCCATAGCCGATATGGGTTGTGCTAATATGGGAGAAGCGACTGGCGCTTTCGTCGACTGGCCAAAATCTCATATAATCTTCAGTACCAAGGTTAGTTGCTTGGCTCGTTTATCGAGGGAAAATAATTTTATTTGTGTTTTCACTTGAGTCATGACTGATGGATTCCATTTTGGTTCCGGAATATATGTTGCATGAAAATTACTTACTACGTACTACTATATTGATGCAAAGGTATCTCAGAGAAAATAATTTAAATCCGGGCAAATCAAGGAGATAAATAGAGCAAATGTTCTACCAACTGGAAGGGGATCTCAGAGAAAGGAGTCTCAATCTGGGCAGCGCAAGGAGACAACAAAGGCACAAGGTCCACAGTTGAAAGGGGTAAGTTTTTTTTTTTTTTTTTTTGTACAGTTAGTTGAATAAATATTGTTGATGTTCCTATATATTGCACATATTTCCGCAGGGTGTAAAATGCAAGCTCTGGTCAGGAGTGTTAGGTTCCAATCCAAATGTTGTTGCTCGAGGTAGAGCATTCAAATTACTGAGAAAAAAAGTGTTACCTGCAACAAATGAAGATGTTGATTGCCACAGAGTCCTTATTGATGAAGTATTAATGCCTACCTACCTTTTACCCGTACGGATTGGAAGTATTAAAATATTAGAGAAGGCACTTGGAAAGGCCATTGCTTGGCCAATAGAGTGGGCCTCTTTGGATGTAATGCATGAGACACAAACAGCTGAAGTTTCTCTGATGAGACCAGGAGCCGATAATATCTTGTCTTCGACGCAGGAATTACTGAATGAGTCAAAGGATGTGGAGCAATCAAAAACCTGTCAACATGAAGACAGTCGTAAAGCAGGTTTCAAACATCCAATGGAGATAACACAACATAAGAAAAGGTCTGTTAGGGCTCGCAGGGGATATTCAACTCCAGACGGCAAACCAAAGATTAAGAGGAACGTAGCAAGGATGCTATCACTACCGGAAGAACATCATTTGGAGTCTCCATCCAAAAAACGAAAGAACTAGTGTTTAAGATGATAAATGCATGGTCTGTAATATTTTCTTTTGCAAACTCCTAGAGCCGAGTTAAACAAACAAAAATTATTAATAATATGAATTTCCAGATTAAATTTAATTGCATGAATATTCCCCTGGATGACCCGTCCGGGTCGGCTGGTGTCGGTAAACAACCATTCTTATCACCCGACCCGGGAGCTGGCAAAAAAACCGTTTACCCAGCCACGTGGATGGTTACAGAGGTATCAATCTAAACGGCTAAAATTCCATCATCTCCCGCATATCTAGCGACACGTGTATGGCTCCAGATCCGAAATATTTCCAGGAAAATAACGGCTCAGATAATACCACGTGGACGGTGCAAAATGCATCTTTTCTGACGGCTGAGAATGCTTGCATCTGGACGGCTGATGTTCCATCATCAGAGAACAGTTTATTGACATCGTACGGTGGAACCCTGCTTCGGATATTGCATTCGCGTGTCTGTTATCAATATGCAGCAGCGGTATTAATGACGCCAAGAGTCTGAAAGGTACAGAACAGACACTTGGGACTAATATGTTGCGTCGTTTATATGATTTTTACGACGGTCCAAATGGATACCAAGAGACTGAAAGGTATCGAATAGACACTTCGGACTAATATTTGCGTCTTTTATATGATGTTTTTACGACGGTTCAAATTATCCTAAGAGTCTGAAAGTGTATAAAATAGACACTTGTAATTATATTTTGCGTGTCCATGAACGGTTTTTACGACGGTTCGAATGGTACCAGGAGTCTGAAAGGTATACAACGGACACTCAGAATGGTATTTTCGCGTGTTTTAAATGACCTTTACGACGGTTCAAAATACTTCTGGAGTCTGAAAGGTATACAACGGACACTCAGAATGATATTATTGCGTGTTTTAGATGATATTTCCGACGGTTTGAGTGATTACAAGTGTCTAATGAGACCCGTATTGCCACTAGAATTGGGAAAATTTTGCATCACTGTGCGACGGGTGGTTGGGAAGGCCATGTCCGTTAATCCTTATACCGACACTCAAAAGCCAGAGTAGCAATAAGGGATATAAAACACGTCAACACTCGACACGCTCCGACCATTTTTTTTGGAAGTGTCTGAATACATACTGACACTGTACAAAACCGTCTTAAATGCTCATTTGTGTACTAGTGCCAATAGCGTGACTTAGTCAGAGCCGCTCGACCAGTGCGTTAACTATTGTGCTTAAGTCTTTTAGGTTATTTTAAGCACTCTTCTTCTTTGATTTGGGGCAATATTTTCACACATATTGGTGGCACTTGTGACACTATTTTTGGTCTAAAAGAGATCACGGTTTTCTTTCCTTTATTGATCAAACTAAATTTTATTAAGTTGTGGTCTTGAACTAGGAAACTATTACATTTACCGAATGGTCTTAATTAAGGAAATTTCTTAAGCATTTCGCTACTTGTGGAAGGACTCATATGTTTGGTTAGTTTAAGGTTATATTTGTCAGTAAATTATCTTTGGTAATTACTTGCAATCTATTATTAGCAATGGATTAGATTAATTAGAAAGAGCTCTTTGTTTGGAAAGAACTATCGAAGGAAACAAACCATTACTTGCAAACCTTAGAGAGTTCCTTCCTTATACAATGAGAAACTTGAATATCACATTAGCTTTATCTTAAGAAACTAAGCCTCATTGGTTCATTATAAATAGATGAGACATATGCAATGCTACAACTCAATCCTACAACTCAATCCCTAACACATTCGCGTAGTATTAAGTTGCATAGTCACTCCTCCCAGCCGTTTTATCGGTTCGACTAGAAAGACTTCACTTTGGGGATTCGTGAAGAAAAAGTTCTAAACCTATCCTAATTGATATTTTTTTTCTTGTTGATTGGTCGTCTTCCTTGTTCACGAACAAGTTGCAAGACGTAAAGGGAACCAATCAGGATAAAAGGATTTCGCTTAGGCGCTGCGTGCTTGTAAGTCCTAAGGAGATTTTACAAGGGAATCACTATAGTTTTCTAGATTGACCTTGTTGGTAATATTTTCAGAATAAGTTCTCTTAATCCGAAGTAATAGAGCTAGGGTTTTATTCTCCGAGCTCTAAGATTTCGTTCACCAAAGTTCATATCCAAAAGAGGAATCTTGCTTTTTCCACACCTGTTGAAGGACGGGTTTGGTGTTAAAGTCTTCATTGCGGCTGAAGTAACTTCCATTGTGTCAAGGCGACAACTAGGGGAATCAAGTGTTTAAGATCTTACGAGGTCCAAGAGACGTAAGGAGTGCGACTGCAGCTGAATCGCTTGGAGGGCAGGTTCGACCTCAACTAAATCCTGGTCCGAAGTCTAATAGTAGGCTAGTGTTTGTAGCGGCTTTGATACAACATGGTGCTCAAACTGGACTAAGTCCCGGGATTTTTTTGATGAATTGCAGTTTCCTCGTTAACAAAACTTTAGTGTCTTGCTCTACTTTATTTCCGCATTATATTGTTTATCCTAAAGATTTACTTGAACACTCAAATAGAAGTAGGGCTAATCAGAACAACGGAGATGGTATTTACTGTTATTCGATCCGGTGGTAGATATGGGTACAGTGGTAATGTTATAGATGGGTATGGTGGTATCTATGGTTTTAGTGGAGGAATTGGCTATGGTGAGGTGTTTCCTTCAACTGCATATAGTCTCACCAAAAGCGGAGCTGATAACGGAGGTGGTGGCGGAAACTCTTGCCTCCATGAATCTTTCTTTTTCGCCATATTTACTCACCAGCGGCCGATCCAGTCTCTTACAGTATCAACTCATCTTCAAATTGGTCAAAATACAAAAGGGTTCATTAGGAGTCCAATAACGAAGTATCCCGACAGCGGAATGCGAGAGTTTGGCGTGGTCCAACTCTCGCAAGGAAAATGATCTGGTGGAGAATGAACTGTCTATGGCCTGACCAACCATTTACAGTTCTAAATTCGCGTGACTGCACGCATGGTCACAAGTTGCTAGTGTCGGAGTCTTGTAGAAATAATGCACTGGGGTCGTCTGTAAATAAATGGGGCTAGTGTGTGACAGGTCACTCCGTTTTTTTATGCCTGTGTTTGTTTTTGTACGCGTTGTAATGTGTGTCAGAGAGTGTGTAAAAATGTCAGTCAAGGTCCTTACTCAAGAGTCCATGGTACCAGTTTCTTATCAGCAACAAGGGGAGATTAAAACGGAAGACGACAGTCTTCACCTCGGCATCAACGGTTCGGCATCATCCATTCACCCAACACCATCATCTTTACCATCATCATCCGACATCGCCGGTGTTTTAGATCCGCTTTGTCACTCAAAAACCAGGCTATTCGTGTGGATAGCTGTTAAAGAAGGCTTCAACATGAATGCTTTCGACATCTACCACTCTCGTGGGCGAGTGCAATCACCATCACCACTTCATAATCAGCTGAACTTAGTATCACGAGTTTTTTGTCAACACTGTAATGACAACCAGCGCGTGTTTGATTTTGGACGTCAACTTGAGAAGCTTCTACAAGAGTGTCTGTTACTATGGCTAGTCCTTTGCAGGTTTACACCTGTACTAATACTAACTACATAGTGTCATGTTGGATGGATTCCTCAACCAATGTACTAATATGGGTAAGATGCGTCCTTAACTAAATAAATGGTACCGATCTTTCGAAAAAAAAAAAAAAAATCACTCGGGCCACGTCGCCTTGCGAGGTAAGGCGAATCATTTTCCGTTTGGTTCCGGTTCTCACCCTTACACCTGTGTTTACCTCTCTACCAAAGACTGGAAAACAGAATAGAGAGACTTCTTGGTTCTCACTTGAGAACAAAAATGGCGAAATCTCTCTCACTATCTCACGTTTCTCTACTAATTCTTCGACCCAAACCCAGAATTTTGTCAGCAAAACTCTCCATATTACCTACTTCAAGATTAATCCTTTTTAATAAAACTATATCATCATCTCCTTCCCTTTCTTTCTCTACAACTGCAACTCCATATCCACTTCAATATGACCTCATTATTTCACGACCATCTCCTGATTCCCTCCCTCCACCTCGACGTAGAAGATCTCTTGGACCCATTTCAGCAACCCCCAGTGATTCAGAATCATCCTCTGAAACAACTCCCCTGGATGATTGGGTGGACAAGAAAATGTCATCACTTGATAAATCAAAGAGAAAGTATTATAACAAGAGGAGACAAAGAATGTATGGTTCCGATGAATCAGATGATGATGGGAAAGTTGTAGAAGATAAATTTATTGAACTGAAACAAGAAGTAGTTGAATTTCCAAGCTTACATAAAAGAGAAGAAGAGCTGTATTTTTATGATGCTTTTGCTTATCCATGGGAGAAAGATAAACATTATAAAATGACATATCAATTAGAAAAGAAGTATTTTCCTGATCAGTGTTTAGATAAAGCATTAGTTCAACCAGGACAAGTGAAACCAAAAGGAAAAGCAAAGAAATTGAGTCAAAAGGATGATGAGAGATTGGGGACTGGAGGAGGAAGTGATAAAGCAATAGTTTTCTTTGAGGAGGAAGAAGGGAATAAGAAAAACAATGACTTGGTGAAATTACCAGGCAATGGTATTGTTAAAGATGTTTCAGAGAAGAAAGTTGAGGAGTTCTTCAAGTGTTTGAAGAAAGTACCAAGTGATAATGGTGGTGGTGAAATTGCATCTGTCGGGCCGTATTTGTTGACTAGGAAGACGGAATTACCGCCGAGATTCGACGGTCCTTATGGGACTGTTGTTCTAGTGAACAAACCCAAAGGTTAGAATCTTGTTTGTCATGTGTTTTTAACTTGAAGTTTTGGAGGATTAGGGTTATTGAAAACGTGAGAAATCATAAAACAAGCGTGCTCTATGGTAATATGCACGACATCTTTTCAGTGGCATGCTTGTTTACTCACTAGATTTGGATAAACTGTTACTTAAGCACTTAAATTACTTAGTTGAAACTGATGTTGATGTTGTTGGGGCAGGATGGACCTCGTTTACTGTGTGTGGAAAGTTACGTCGCTTAGTCAAAGTGCAAAAGGTGTTGTATCATACTGAGTTTCATGTTTACTTATGCTTTCTTTTTGTCGCTAAACTTTTATTGCAGGTTGGGCATGCTGGGACTCTTGATCCTATGGCCACTGGTCTACTGATCGTTTGTGTTGGGAAAGCTACTAAGGTGGTTGACAGGTATGCTTTTTCCTTGGTACTTGACTTATCACTTCGTTTTCATGTTCAATAGTGAAATTAGAAATCACTTCTTACCAAAATTCTACGTTTGCTTGCTTGCTTGCTTGCAGCTATCAAGGTATGGTAAAGGGTTATAGTGGAGTTTTCCGATTAGGCGAGGCTACTTCGACTTGGGATGCCGATTCACCGGTCTGTTTATAGCTTCCAACTAACAACCACCACACCCTATTTTAGTGTAATATGCAATTGTTTTTTCCCCCCTGATCTAGTTGACCTATCGTAAGATAAGCATGTACCGTGCTTTATATTTTGATAGACCATTGGCAACCTTTAAGAAAAATGAAAATACAAAACATAAAGCACAAGAAAATAGAGAAACGCTCTTCTGGAAATAAATTGATCAGACTTGCTATGTACTGTATATGACTTACATGCTTGAATTACTACTTGCTCTTTTCTTTTGTTTTGATCAATTTTTTTTGTGTTTTATTGGTATTACAGACAACAATTACTTCAACAATAACAATCCTACTTAATCTTTTTTGAGCAAACCTGTTGGCGTTTAAACATAATGTTGTTTAAGTTTGTTGTCGTTGTACGTGGTGAGGTCATTTATTTGTCTGAAATTGTCAGAGTATCAATACACTTATTTGCTTTTATAGGTCATTCAACGTGAGCCATGGGAACACATTAAAGATGCTGAAATAAAAAAAATTGCTGCATCATTTTGTGGGGAGATTTGGCAAGTTCCACCAATGTTTTCAGCCATTAAAGTAAGCATTCCTGTTATGTAGATTTATGCTTCTTAAAAATATTTATGCATGTTTCTTATGGATTTCGTCATGTATGAGTAGGTTGGAGGTGAAAAGATGTATGATAAAGCAAGACGAGGAGAAACTGTTGAGCTTGCACCGAGACGGATTTCTATATTCCAGTTTGACATAGAACGAAGCTTAAGTGACAGGTTAGTGGTAAACGTGTGTTGATTGATTGTCACTAAAGGAGAAATATTGTGAATCTCTATATCTTGTACTTTTTCTCTCCATAGCCAACTGTTAAACAGATACGCTGTATTTTGCAGACAAAATTTGATATTTCGGGTTACCTGCTCGAAAGGAACATATATCCGGTCTCTCTGTGCAGATCTTGGAAAAGCTCTTGGGAGGTATGACATTTTCTGAAAGAGTTGGTATTTTCGAACTATGATAATTTCTCTGTGATGCTTATCTTAACAACGTTCAATCCTTAATTGTCTGTCCAGTTGTGCTCATTTAACTGCTCTTCGAAGAGACTCAATTGGTAATGCTATTTCCTTCTCATACATGATTTACACATGCTCATAGTAGCGATTCGATGAATAATTTTTTTTGGCCTTGCAGGAGAATACTCAGCAGACGACGCCCGGGATTTTCCAGAACTTGAACAAGCAATAACCAAAGCCTATTTCTAAGAATACAACTCCAAGTATTCATTTTTTGTATCAATGTTGTGAAGTTAAAAACATAAGAGGTTTTGTAAGGAACGGGAGTTATAGCCCTTGAGCTATTAGCTTGCACATAGTTCAGAATAGAGACACCAAAACCCAACTTTGGTCATCCCTTATTAAAAATACTTTTTTAATTGCCAAAGTACCCCCAATTTGATTAGTGCCTAATTACATGATTAGGGTTAATTCAAAGGTTAGTGTTAATGATTTAGTTAAATTAAACTTAATTAAAATCAGAATTCTAATTTTGGGTTTTGGGTTATGGGTAAGAAGAAGAGAAAAAAGTGGTGAAAAAAATTGTAAATTTAAAGTTTTTGGTGAAAATTTTCAACCAAACTCAAAACCTTGGATTTAGAGTCTAGTTTATTTAGTGTATCTTCTAGGAAATGAGCAATATCGATATACAATTCATTAAAATTTGTAAAAACCTAGATTTTTTTATGCAGGGGCATAATGTCCCTTATTTAGGGTGTCCTAATATTAGGATACCCTCTGCTGGGTTTCTTTAATTAAGAGGACGAATTCTATCCTTTAATAGTTTTCTTTTCCTAGATGTTTTCTTTTAGTTTAAATAGGCTAATATGATTGCCTTTTAGATCAGATTTTTTATTATCGATATTTTCTTAAAACTTATAATATGCGGATTATTCAAAGGGTTTGGTTTTAACCTAACTCGTTTATCTTGCGTTTTATATTTTCAATCTAGAGTTTCAACTCTTAAATTCTGTTTGACTTCATTGTTCTCCTGTTTTACTTCTAAGTATTGCATCAGTTGGCGCCAGAAATAAAAGACCACAACACACCCTAGTTTCTACGATGGTAGGTGGAAGAAGAGGTGGTGGTAGAGATAGAGAAAATGAAGCAGATATGGCTGAGTTAGGATTCATGTTGGAGAACATATTGCAACAGTTGCTCTGGCTGGAGATTGGAAACAAGTTGGAATACTTGTTGCGAGTTAGAAAGGCTGGAGCGGAAGAGAGCTGTAGCCCCAGTGCTGAAACACTTTAGATTCACCGGAAGGAGATTCTGAAGAAGATGAATACACAGTAGTCGATGCTATTCTTTTTCATAGACATGTTATTCATGTGGAAACACCATTCTCAACCTGTGAGAGTGAAGAAGATGAAGTCGTTGTAGATTGGGACTTACCACCAATCTATGATGCATACCCGGATGATGAAGTTTGGCGTGAGTCGGATTTTATTGATCCTTCTATCAAGGAAGATACGAACATTGCGAATGAGGAGTATATCACCATCCTAACTAGTTCATCTCCGGATATCATTCAAAAAGCTTGCAATGTGGAGGAAGGGTTAGTGACCAGGAAAGATGTCAAGCTGGATGTTTTTAATGCAACCATTAGTCAGTTTAGTGGAAGGTATACAATGGAAACAAATGTTAATCAACGTCATAAAGGATTACAAGAGAAAAAGAGAATATGGTTGCTCGCATGGCAGATTGTTACGGCTAGCTCAGGCCAGAGATTAGTATGTTCTGAATATAAAGATAGGGTGATGGGAATGATACTTGTTACTGACATCATCAAGTCCAATACAAGTAACAACGATAAAGACTTAGGTTTTGTGTTTGATCGCGGAAAAACAGTTCGGACAATATATGGTGCACTGTTCATTGTTTTCAATGAGGCTATGGGTTTTGTTTTTTATCGTGGGAAGACAGCTGGACGTAGTCATCAACTTGGAAAGACGATTGGACATTATACATGGATGCTAGAAGTTATGAAGACGCTCGTCGGAGTCGAGCTTCGTTTCAACCTGGGGTGACTGATGCAGGAGCATTCTGTGCTACTTTAGGAATGTTTTTATTTTATGAATGGACGCTAGTTTCTTTGTTTAGAAGGGGCGTTTCAGACCTTATTAGGTTTCTTTTCCTAGGGGTTTCGTTCTAGTATAAATAGGCTACTAGATATTCTTTTAGAGGTAGACTTTTTGATATTATTCTTATTAATGATTCTTAATCGATTATAATCTGCGGATTATGGAGAGTGTTGGGTTTTTAACCTAGACTCAATTTATCTTACGTTCTTTAGTGTTCTTTCTCTTGATTCTATTCACTATTCCTGTTCTATTCGATATTTCTACGTGTTCAAACCCTAGAACTTTATCAGCCGGCGCTAGAAACAGGGAGGCTAGATTACCTAGATTGGGAGGCTAGCCTAGAGAATTATTTTGAATGGAAACCTATGGCTGAAACTCGTAAGGTGTTGTTTGTGAAGTTGAAATTGAAGGGAATGGCGTTACAATGGTGGAGAAAGGTGGAGGAACAACGTGAGAGACTAGGCAAGGCGAAAATCAATATTTGCGATCACATGAAACAGAAGTTGCGCAAGCAATTTCTGCCTCCAGATTATATGGTGAGTGACGTTGTACGAGAAGTTTCATAATTTGCGCCAACGTAATCTCAGTGTAGAGGAGTACACAACAGAATTCTATAATCTATCTTTGCGGGTTGGTTTGAATGAAACTCCCGAGCAACTTGCAGCAAGATATATTGTAGGTTTGAACATCACCATTCGTGACGAGTTTGGTTTCCTAAGGATTACTAACTTGGAAGATGCGTATCAATGTGCTTTGAAAGCGGAGGAGCGGGTGAATCGTCGGCCGAAGAGTCGAAATTCAACAAACCGAATGCATCCAACTGGAATAAAGACACATCGAAGGTATCCGTTTGGAATAGCAAGAGCAAGGAAGTAGCAAACACATCAGCAACCACAAACACCAGTCGCAAGTTCGGCAATTCCTCTGATTTGAAGTGTTATCTTTGTGGAGGAGATGGGCATCTGTCATACAACTGTTCACAAAAGCGAACAATTAACTTCATTGATGATGATGGTGCTGAAGACATATTTGGGGAGCCAAACTATGACAAGTCTGATGATGAAGAAGAAAACTTGCTACCCGTAATAGGAGAGATCTTAGTTGTCCGCATAATTCTCACTTGTCCCAAGGATGATGGCGAGGAAGACTGGCAGCGGAAAAACATCTTTCGCACCCAAGTTCTATGTGGAGGAAAGGTTTGCAAACTGATTTTAGATGGTGGGAGTTGCGAGAATATAGTGTCACAAGAGGCAGTAAACAAACTAAGCTTAGTGACTAAGAAGCACCCTGACCCATATAAGATTGCTTGGTTCAAAAAAGGAAACGCCGTACCCATCACGAGAAGGTGCCTACTGAAATTTTCTATAGGAAATTTTGAAGATGAAGTGTGGTGTGATGTAGCGCCTATGAATGCTTGTCATATACTATTGAGCAGGCCTTGGTTATTTGACAAAGATATGACTCATTTGACCAAACCTAATACTCATACCTTTAAGTGTAATAGAAAGAAGATGACGTTGCATCCTATGAAAGAAGAGGAGGTACAAGAGACGAAGGAAGAGAGAGTACAGTCCACGAGTCTACTGACTTTTAGACAATTTCAGCATGAGAGCGAAGAGTCGGGTCTGATTTTCACACTAGTGTGTAAACTAATAACACCCGAGGATCAAAACAGAAGTGAACAGCCAAAAGAGATTGATGAACTATTGACAAAGTTTCAAAATCTTGCACCAACAGAGTTACCTAATGTGTTTCCACCTATGAGAGAAATACAACATGCCATTGACTTGGTTCCCAGAGCATCATTACCCAACTTGGCAGCATATAGAATGCCTCCCGCACACCGATTGGAGATGCGTAGACAAGTAGAAGAGCTAATGCAGAAAGGTTTGGTTAAGGAGAGCAAGAGCCCGTGTGCGGTACCATCCTTATTGACACCGAAAAAGGATGGTTCTTGGCGTATGTGTATAAATAGCAGAACAATCAACAAGATTACCATCAAGTACAGGTTCCCAATACCTCGATTAGAGGATATGTTGGATATGCTGGTTGGTGCTAAGGTTTTCTCCAAGATAGACTTACGTAACGGGTACCATCAGATTCGTATTCGCGCGGGGGATGAATGGAAAACATCGTTCAAGACACCGGATAGTCTCTATGAATGGCTTGTTATGCCTTTTGGTCTTTCTAATGCTCCTAGTACGTTCATGCGCATGATGACAGAGGTATTACGTCCTTTCATTGGTTCTTTTATTGTGGTATCCATATATATAATAATTGAATCCAAATACTCAACTCCCATTCATTCTGGCCCCACATTTTAAAACTCTAGATGAATGTGGTGAGAGTATTGAAGAATAGAGCTCTCTCATCCATTCTGGCCCCACACAAATAACAACCTAAGTTTTCTTACATCTCGTATACACTTCTAAATTTGACAACTGACTGTTAACCACGTGCGTTGCCCACTATCTCTTCTCCACTAACACCTAACTACTCCAGAAACATCAAAGCTCATGGTTTGGTAAACTCATGGTTTAGCTTACTGCAGAAACATCAAAGTTCTGATTCAATTGACAACCTCTAAATTCACACTGAACCCATTCTTTCATCAATCAAAAGATCCAAAATACATAAACATCAGGTACTATTGTTAGCTCTCACCATTTTGATTTTACCAGTTCCCAATTTTTGGGTTTTCTTTAAACACTAACCTAAACCAATTAATCGGTTTTCTTCAAATTTCAGGTACGAATTCATCACAACTCCAACGCTGATTTCGTGATACCATCACGTTAAGGCCACGAATTGGGTAATCATTATTCTTCAAGATTAGATTTTTTGGGTTTGATTTGAGATATTGACAGCAGGGGTTTTATACCTTTTGATTTTGTTACTCATGTTGCAGGACGGATTGATTCAGTTTTTCTTCTTTAAAATACCAAATAAGGTATGTTTCTTACAGCCGGCACATGGCCAATTTATCTGTTCATCTATTTTTGGGGGTTTTCTCAAATCAACATCCCAATCCCTATTCTACCCAGAATTTATTTTTGGTTCTCTTAGTTTCAAAATCTTATTTATTTGAGCCGAAGGTAGAAACCATCCATGATTAAAACTAAACCCCGCCTCCTTTTATATAGTCTGGATCTTAACATTATAATCAATATTCATACTTATCTATTTAGGCACGAGAGCGATTTTAGTTCCTATGCAGGTTGGTTTTGTTTGCATTGAAAATTGTTTAGATTGAGATTTTTAAGTTCCATTGTAATAATGTTATAGTAGGTTTTCTGCAATTTCACGTTTAGTACAATTGCTAATCATTGCAGGTACTATACAAGAGATTGCACCTTCACTGAGACTGTCTAATGAAGCACCAAGGATGCATTATTTTCCATACAACATTGAATAAACATCCGGTAGTATTATCTCTCGCGATCTTAATTTCATGAGCTCTTTCTTTGGTTATCTTTAAAGAGCAACGCACTTTATCTGCTTGTTAAAATGTCAGGCAGAAATTCATCACAAATTGTGGTTATCTTTTTGGAGTTTAAATGCTTATTCTATTGACCGTACTGAAAAACACAAGACACACATGAATAAGCCCGTTGTTTAAGTTGCTGGCATCCTTAATCTAGCTTCTTCCCTTCATTATATGGTTGTTTAAATTGAAGTTTTCTGTGGGTTTTGATTATCCTTTTTCCTTGATAATGCATACATGTTCATTAAGATTTTACTAAAACCAATGCTATCATTTGTAGTGAAGTAATTTTTTCATTGACATTTTTGCAGTGTAGTAATTTTGATGAATAAATGTCTATGGAAAGCTGATTGCAAGTATATTGATCGTAAAACGACAGTTCATTACAAGAAGCTTGAAGTAACCCGCAAGAGACACTTGCATAATTCTGATATCATTGGTTACACAACTATTTGTCACCAGCTGTACAAATATTGATGCCTACTTATACTGTTTTCTTCAGGAGTACAATTCATTTTTTAGAGACCGAATGCATAACTATATCTCTCAGTAGCTTCCTAATAAGCTTACATTTGAAAGTATTCTTAAGAGATGCAAGTACCAGATTTGTCAAGTACTCTATCCCAACATTAACAAGGATCGAAAGTGACAGCAATAAAGTTTTTTGCCTCTGTCTTGCTGTGCCTCTCTGTGCTCAAGGCTACTGTTGTAAGCAGGGCTTCATAGGAAGGAGGCTATGATAACTGTGTTTCCGTTACTGCATAATTAAGGTCTTACGGGAGGAGAACGGAAAAAGCAGTGTGGCATGTAACGACATAGGTAATACTTCATTTATTTTATTTTTTTCTCTTCATCTTTCTGATGTGGTTGTGCTTTTATCGAAAAAAACTGATGTGTTTGTGCTTTTATCGTGGTTGTAAGTGTTTATGTTCTTCCATGCTTATTGTGGTTGTCCGTTTATCAAATATAACAACCCTTATTGGGGCGTCCCTTACATTAAGTGGAGCATTATTCCGGGAAGAACCAGTTGTTCTAAACTAAGGGGTTTGAGACAGAATCACAAGTAATACAAAAAGGTCAATATGTTCACTGTACTAATATTTATGTAGAAATTTTACTTGAAGACAATATCAGGAAGCAAAAACCCATCAACATGGCTCAATATTCTTCATCCTTAACATATTTCCTCCACATTGTTACTTATTTCGACATTTCTATGTGCTAAATTGAAATCAGTTGGTGAACTGCTTACAAAGCTGGAAATATATTAGCAAGAACTGGAAGATCTGAGATCAAGGCTACAGAAAGACAAACATTTAACAAGTAATATATTATTCAACTATTAAAAATAAATGAATTGAATTATGTGAAGTATTCTTATCCTTTATAAATGTAATGAGAGACATGCCTGTATACAAAGACAATAGGAAAACTGATACCGAAGTCAGAGAGGCCAATGAAGAGAAAATAGAATGACTATATATGAGTGTGCAGCAAAACTGAACAAAACTGAATTTTATGGCAGGATAATAGCAACGAGGGTCACTACCCGGAGAAGGCCGCAGATCAGTTGACTGAGAAATGTTGAGAGATAATATTTATGTCAGATGTAGTAATGATTTTTTATTTTATTTTTGTTGATGAAAATGGTAAAACAACTTTTGAAATGGTTGTATATGTATATTGAAATAGAGGGAGGATCCGTGGACATGCTTAGATATACACTATCTTACACTTTCGACACCATTTTTCTTATAAATCTCAAAAGACAATGAATTTAAAGCTAATATTTTGATAATACGTTTCTCTTGTAAGGCTCTACAATCCTACCAAAAATGAGCACAAACCGAGATGCCGAACTTCATCATCTACCAATCTTAATTCCAACCGTTAATTTTCAACGGCTGATTTTCAAAGTGGTAGATGGTGGTGATATACATTTCGGTTTGTGCTCATTTTTGGTAGGATTGTAGAACCTTACAAGAGGAACGTGTCACCAAAATATTAACTTCAAATTCATTGTCTTTTGAGATTTATAAGAAAAATAGTGCCGAAAGTGTAAGATAGTGTCTATCTAAGCATGTCCACGGATCCTCCCTCATTGAAATAATCGAGATACGATAGTCAAATATATTTGGTTTACATTTAAGCGATGACTACTACTCAAAGCTTACAGCTATTTCTTATATATAAAGATGTGTGTATTATGTACCTTGAACGTTGTTGTGCACATCTTAGAGTGTGCGTGCGGTTGGATCTTCGGATTATTGTGTTAACGAAAAAAATTAGGAAGATCAAAATTCTACTGATATTTTGAGTTTGTAGATTCTACTGATATTTTGAGTTTGTAGATATGAATTATTTACGGGGAGCAATATACTACGTTGGTGGGTGTTATTTGTGGGTGTTATTTACGGGGGAGCAATATACTACGTCGGTGGGTGTTAAAAAAAAGCAAGGCAGAAAGCTAAACCCGGTGCGTAGCACGGGTTACTGACTAGTACTTTGATGATATTTTGGTGAATAATCGTACCAAGGAAGAACATCTAGTTCATCTAAGGCAGTTGATGGAGGTGTTATCGAATGAAAAGTTATATCTCAATCTCAAGAAGTGTTCATTCTTGCGTGAAGAAGTAGAGTTCTTGGGCTATATTGTTTCATCTAGTGGCTTAAAGGCCGATCCTGTGAAGGTGAGAGCGATTGTGGATTGGCATGTTCCTCAAACTATTACTGATGTGCGTAGTTTCCACGGGTTGGCTACCTTCTATCGAATATTTATATGAGGCTTTAGTGCTGTCATGAGCCCTATAACTGAATGCCTCAAATGAAGCATTTTCCAGTGGACAAAGGATGCATCACTCGCATTTGAGAAGATTAAGAAGTTAATGACTGAAGCACCGGTCTTAGTTCTGCCCGATTTTGAGAAGTTATTTGTGGTGGAGTGCGACGCTTCAGGTATGGGAATTTGGGCTGTTTTAACTTATGATATGGAATTTTATACCCTAATTCGTGCTTTACTACATTGGAGACATTATCTTGTCCACAAAGACTTTGTTGTTTACTCATATCGCGAAGCCTTGAGGTATGTGCAATCACAAAAGAAATTGAAGCCTAGACTGCTAAGTGGTTTGATTATCTTCAAGAGTTTACCTTTTCTTTAAAGAATAAATCTGGTGCAACTAATAAGGTGGCTGATGCTCTTAGTCGCAGACATGTATTAGTAACATCGATGCAAGCTCATGTAGTAGGTTTTGAAGAGATTAAACAACAATATGCTGCTGATCCATTCTTTGCGTAGTACAACAGTTAGATTCATCTTCAACAACTACAAGTAACCAATTTTTCATTCGTGATGGTTATCTCTTTCGAGGCAACCAACTGTGTATCCCTGTTAGCTCTTTAAGAGAGAAAATCATTTGAGAGCTTCATGGAGGAGGATTAGCAGGTCATTGGGTCGAGACAAGACTCTAAAGGCTGTGAAGAGTCGCTACTATTGGCCTTCTATGGACAAGGATGTTGACAGAATTGTCAAAAGGTGTCGAGTATGCCAGGTCGCGAAGGGACAGTCACAAAATATTGGACTGTATACCCCTTTACCAGTTCCACACTCTCCTTGGGTTCATGTAAGTATGGATTCGTGCTAGGATTACCGATAATAACAGCGATGTCTTTAAGGTTATCCAATGGTTGGAAGGAATTCATTCCAAAAACATTGCTAGTGGTTGGGAGGAATTCATTCCAACTCTTGGACAACCTTTGCAAGGACAATTTTCTCCCACTTCTGCACCTGTCATACCAGCAGAATCAACCCTAGATTACCTGCTCACAGGTATTCTCTAGCTTCAAGTCTGCGCGTTGAATCTTCAAAAAATAAACATAAAGGTAGTAACTATCAACCTTAGTTAATGTACCATAAAAATGATAACAAATACTGAAAACAGGCATATTGAGAGTTTACTCACTAATGCAAGAAGCATCATCACTAGTCAAAGTATATGAACTTGATCACAACCTGAAAATAACAAAAGAGTAGACATAAGTTAGTAAAATGAGCACTAAAATGATCAATATCAGAAATTTCAATATCAGTAATATACCTTATATTCTAACTAACTGAGGAGCTGATTTGACAACGGAAAAGGCCACTTTCTCCCACATGTGTGCCTGTCATACCAGCAAAGAAGAGAAGTTTACATGTAGGTCAGTATGAAAGGAACTAGAATTCATAATTATCCAAGAACATGAACGAGTAAGTAACTATGTTACCTAATATTTGATTGTCATTCTTTATAGCAAGCTCAACCATTCTGCGCGTTCCTGTAAAAAGATAATAAAGTAGTCCTCTTCCCTCCTCCTTTACCCGGGCTGGGGACCGACATCTCAAATGGCGGAGTTAAAAAGGGGTTGACAGGTACACAAAAGCAAATAAATAAACAACATCGAATATTTGATACAAATATATATATATATATATATACACATACACAACATAATATAATAATAATAATAATAATAATAATAATAATAATAATAATAATAATAA